>JARVGS010000979.1:8571720-8584727 GCA_031762315.1 Hypsolebias antenori | reverse complement strand
ATGGACTTACGTCGAAAATCGGTTTACGCGCTTGGTAAAACAGGTACGGCACATGTATTTATGTACGTTCTGACTTACGTCGAAAATCAGTTTACGACGCTGCGTAGGAATGGCTCTACGTCGTAAGTCGAGGACTACCTGTACTTTTACATTTTTCCGATGCATCATCATATAAAGCCTTGAAAAAGTGTTCAACCTCTTGCACTTTTCCACATTTTGTCACTTAGATCTACAAAGGATTTTACAGAGATTTGTGACCAAATACAAACTAGCATATGTTTGTGAAGAAGAAGGAAAATGATGATGGTTTTCATAACTCTTTTCATAAATAAAAATCTGAAAAGTATTTGTCCTGAGCACTTTCACTGCACTAATAAAGCAACAAATTGCCTTTAGAAGTATACTGTGTTATTTAGAATCAGCATAACTATGCTGTTCTGTGACGGTCTTAGATTTATCTCAGTGCATTAGTGATTAAACAGCATCATAAAGACCAAGGAACACACCAAACAGGTCATGGATTAAGTTTTTTGGAATTTTAAAGCAGTTACAAAGCAATACCAAGACTTTGAACATCTCACAGGGTTCTGTTTATGATGACTGGATGAGCTGCAGAGATTCACAGATGGAAGTATCTGTCGAGAGGACAACTAATGGCGATGTACTCCACAAATCTGGCCTTTATGGAAGAGGAGCATGAAGGAAGCCATAAGGAGTCCAGCTTGCAGATGCAGGAGACATAACAAACACGTGGAAGAAGGTGCTCTGGTAGAACAAACCAAAACAGAGTATTTGGCCTGGATGCAAAACTCTGTGTGTGGCTGAAAACTAGCACTGCACGTCACCCCGAATACACAATTTCTGAGAAACATGGTGGAGGCAGCACCATGCTGTGGGGATGTTTTTTTCAGCAGGGGCAGGAAAACTGGTCCGTAGTGATGTGGAAATGAATGGTGCTAAATATCATAGAAAATAAGCATTGATAAGCATTTCTTTGCAATGACCGTGGAGGAGGTCATGACATTTTAAGCTGCAGATAGAGTTCTCATCTCAGCTGATCCTTGTGCTCTGTTTAATGTGAGATGACGCCAGTGTTTAGACTCCAGCACTGATAAACTCTTTCCACTGAGAGCTTAAAGCTCGACAGCTGTCTCGTGCCTTCAGTATGAAGTTAATCAGCTCGGATGGTTGCAGAATTACCCCTTTCTTTGTAATAAAAGACACAAAATTACAAGTTGGGTTTTCAAGTCTCACTTTATTTTCTTCCATAGAAAAGTAGTTTACTTTTTCTATGACACTAAATACAGGGCAGTTGTGGAAGAAAACCTGTCAGAGGCTGCACAAGGCTTGAGATAGGGGTGGAGGTTCACCTTGCAGCAGGACAACGACCCAAAAACACCCAGCCAGACCTGAACCCAACTGAGAATCTGCGGCAAGACTTGAAAATTGATGTTCACAGGCTCTTTATGCCATCTGACAGAAGACTGAGCAAAATTTCAGTCTCTAGATGTGCACAACTGGTAGAGATAGACCCCAAAATATTTGCAGCTGTAACTGCAGGGGAATGTGGTTCTGCATGCGACTCAGGGGGCAGAAGACAAACCCAGTTTCAGATTTTTATTTATTTATTTAAAAAAAAAAAATCCTTCAACTTCACAATTATGCACCACTTTCTTCTATCCCATAAATTCCCAGTAAAATATTTTGAATCTTTTTACTAAATGCATGAATACTTTTTAAGTGCACTGTGTTTGTATTAGTAGTATAATTATATATTAATATTGTCATACCAGTCAAATATTAGTATCCTCATATCATCATTAACCTTAATCATATAGGTATATACATCTAATATGTCCCAATAACAGTACTATTATTGTCATACTTTTTATTTTCTTTGGCTTAAACTATGTTTTGTTTTCCGAATGCTTATTGTTATCGAATTGACGCACCAAATTTCAACTTGTCCTAAAATATTCAAAAGAAGAGGATTTGGGAGAAAAATCCCACCGTCAGTATGGAAGTTGGACAAATAGTTAAATCTAATCATGTTTCACTTCCTGCTTGAATTTCCAGTATCACTCCAACATTTTCTAAAAATGTACAAAAGAACAAGAAGAAACTGCTAAAACTAGCCTGTTTTTATTGTTGGTACAAAAACCAGTCAAATTAAACTTCATGTTAGTTTAGCTCAAAGCTTTAAAAAGCCACAGACGAAGGACTAAAGAGCTGCATGCGACCCCTGAACCACAGGCTGCAGACCCCTGGACTAACAAGGTCACAATGAGACCGATGACTTGGACTTGTTTTTTACTACCTACAATATTTTATGACTATTTTGTTACAACTATAATGAAATACTAGGAATTAGATTTTTAGAGAGGTCCCAACGGCATCTTTGGGAACCAGTGCTTTGGTTAAATGCTAATATTTTGTGCGTTCTAATCAGTCACCTAAATAAGTTCGAAGCCTTTAAACCCCTACCAGGCATGCCTCTCTGTGGATTCTGTGGATCTGTAGCTCTTCTTCGGTGAAGTTTTGGGACGTCCTGGTGTCTCCATCTGTCCCCTCACCTGCACCAGACCTGTCCTCAGTGATCTGCAGCTTCCGGCTGTCTCTCCTTCCCAAAGAGCTCCTCTCCTCTGACAGACTCATCCTCAGGAGGAGTTTTCTAAGCTGATGGAGGAGGATCAGTCTGCTCACAAACATGTCGCCTGGACAGTTTCTGTAAAACAGGCTCCTGTAACAACTCGCTCTGGAACGTCGTCTGTCGAAAACATCCATTTTTTCACAATAACTTACACGAGCAGAGCCTGTCTGAGCAGAAGGTTTAGTTTATGTCTCCTCCTCCTCCTCCTTGCACAGCAGGAGTGTTTGCTTTCTGCTCTGCCTCTGGTTCCATTAGTCACATGAGACCAGAACTCAACCACCAGACTACACACAGCGCCTCTGCTGTTTCGCTGCTGCCACCAAACTACTGCATGGTGGGAAATTATTTTACTGACACAAGCAGAACAAAACAAATGCTATATTTTGTGTTACATGCTAAAACAAAAGGGTAAAACTACAGAACATGATGTGTGTTTAGCTTCAAACTAAACCTATTGTTCTGCTAGATTAATCTTTTAGCTCCAGTTTAAAAAATATATATTTTTAATACGGATTTGCAAATTTTAGCTTTTAGTTACAGATTAGCTCAATTTAGCTTTTAGATACTGCTTCTCATTTTGGCTTTTGGTAAAAGTTGTGCTACTTTTTTTTTTCCTTTTAATTACAGTTTAGCTACTTTTAGCTTCAAGCTACCGTTTTGCAATTTTTAGCTTTTATCAAAAGTTTTTGCAAAATCAACATTTAGATGCTGTTTTGCAAACTTTAGCTTTAGCATTTAGCTATTGTTCTGTGATTCAATTTTCAGCTACAGTTTTGCTGCTGTTTAAGAAATGTTTTTTAGCTTTTGTCAATTATTTAGCTAAATTAGCATTTAGATATACTGTTTTGCTTTTATTTGCTTTAAGCAACAATTAGGTTAAAGCTATTTTTCTGTGAGTTTTAGCTTTTAGTAACAAATCTGCTTCTTTTTATTTTTAAGCAACGGTTTAGCAAATTTTAACTTTTGCAGATGGTTTTGCTAAATTAGCTTTCTGATGCTGTTTTGCTCATGAACAGTTGCTTATTTAAGCTTTTAGCTGCTGTTTAGCTGTGTTTAGCCATTGATTGCTTATTTGAACTCAACAATTCAGTTCTTTCTTTCTTTCTTTCTTTCTTTCTTTCTTTCTTTCTTTCTTTCTTTCTTTCTTTCTTTCTTTCTTTCTTTCTTTCAACAGATTTAAAATGCTATTTCTCTGAGGGGTTTTCCACTATTTCAGTAGGGTGAGAGTGGAGATGACGTCCTCTCGCCTGCTCGGAGCATTAAAAATAATATACACTGTATTCAAAAATAGACAAAAAGCAACCGTATGTCAGATTAAAAAAATAAAAAAAAGGTTTCATATATTTTCCAGGTCATGTTATGAACAGTTTTCATCGAAACTACTTTCTTGCAAAGAGGCAGCTGCCAAAAAGAAGGAAAAAAGTGCTGACAGAGTTTTTTGTGCACCTTTAACATCCTGTTTTGAACATTTTCTTAATCCCACCTCTTAGTTTGTGCGGGGAGGTGAACTCAGACGCCTGAAAAGCCTTGTGTCTTCTTCTCCAAGAGCACAAAGCCATCTTATTTCCATGCTATCAAAGTAACAGGGTGACTTGGACTTGGCCCTGCAAGGTTGATGAGTGAACATTAATGAGTCCTTTCAAGGTTATCCACCGCTGTAAGCCACCACTGATGATGTTTCTACTCTGAAGTGTGGTTAATGAAACCTGACAAGTGTCTTTTGACTGACATTGTGCGGTCAATTCACCCTGAGATAAATTACACAGCGCTGGTAAAAACATTTGCACGCATAGCATAGAAACGTTTTTTTAATGTTTAAAACTGTATTTTTAAAAAGTCCAGTTATTCTTCTTGGAAGTATTTCTTTTTTTCTTTTATCTGCTTTATCTGGAATTTCTGCAGCCCACATGACTGTCTTCTGTTGCAAAAATAAAAAAAATATATATAAAAAAAAAAGCCTGATTTGTGTTGGATAAGAATGATTTATACACGTTTACAATGCAGTACACTCCAGAATCAATGGAAGACTTTGTGCTATCTCTGCTACAGGCTGAGTTTATTCCAAGATGCATTTTTCTTAAGAAAAACAGCTGGGCTGTATTTCATTTTAAGTGGTACTTCTGTCCAGCCAGGTAAATTGTGTGTGCCTCAGGTTGGTCAAATGGAACTACGAATACAAAAGAGTCCATTTTTTATTTGAAATTGTTGTATTTACTTCCATAATGAATGTTTTGGGGGTTTATTTGTTCTCCATTAAAAGTACCTTTCAACATCAAACATCAAAGTCTCGTTCAGCGTTATATTCGTCCGTGTGTTTGTGTGCATCAGATTGTTCTCTTTGTTTGTTCCGACGACAACCAAACAGAACTGCCATCATGATTTCATATGGGTGCCTGAAGCAGAAAGCCCCAGTCTGCTGCCACTTAATTACCTTCCTGCGAGCCTGAAGAAGTCTGGCTCGGATCCAGGCAGACTCTCTGGAGAAGCGTAAGGACTAAGCCACTGGTTTCAATTACTAAAAGGGACAAAACGCTGCTTTTGCAAACAAAAAAGTCCACCAGAACTTTCCTGCGAAACTTACTCATTTACTGCACATTGACATTGTTTGTTCAAGAGGAAAGCTTGAAAGGTGTAAATGTCATACTGATAAACTATGGATACAATACTGTGTGAATAAATAATAAATATGATAAATACAATTCACTTTTATGTCCTCCTGTAGAAATTTGTTATCCCCTGACTCCAAAAGGTTCAAGGAAGGTGAAATATGTTTGTATGAGTGCTATTAAAATACCTCATGAACCACTGGAAGACTTTTAATGATCATGAACTGCCGCTGTCCAACGTGTTTGTGGCACGCACAACAGCTCTCATCACATTTCTTTTGTGCATCACAGTTGGATCCGTTTCCCACCGAGCGCCGCTGCTGTTGAGGGCAAAAGCCTTTGCCAAAGGACACATCAGTAGTGATGATGATGATGGAGGGACTAATATTAATCTTTGGTTTCCACCAATCAGACTGATTAGATTGTTGAGGTTCATGGGGGCTTTACAGCGCATTCCACTTAAAAATATTTTCAGATTCACATCGTTTCTTTTAAAGCATCACTTTAAATTAATTTAATTTATACTGTCACTTTATTAGCGTTTGTGTTTTTTTTATTTACACACGAGATGATGCACTACCTGGTTCATTCATGGTAACGTCCACCTATATTTAAAATCCCACTGTCGACGTCACATGGCACCACATGTAATGAAAAGAAAACAATTATTTGGATTACAAAGAACGTTGAACGTGAAAACTATAAAAAACACTGAAGCATTTGATTTCTTTAAATAAAAATAATGGGGGGGGGGAAAGATGTTTTGAAGTTATAGAGATTAAATTCTAATGTATAAATCAGAGGTTATTTTTAACACCTGTCGCCAAATGAGAAAGGAAATATTGTTTTTGTCATGCGTGCGTGTTTTCATCTGTCTGTTAGCAAAATAGCTCATGAACCAGTAGAATGATTTTAATGACACTCTCAGAAAGTAAAAACTGAATCTACATCTGCAACTTAATAACCTTTGGAGTCAAGTCCCACTTTAAATTGGCCACCACTAATGCCCTTGGAAAGCACAAAACTAGCTATAACTCTGTTAATTTTACAGCCGTTGCCCTAAAAATTTATATGAAAGTAGACGAGAGTCATACTCAACTCAAACTGTGAGTGAAATGACATCTTGTAAGATCTCACATTAATGCATGAGATCATCTTCTTCATAAGGAGATTTGAGTTTATATTTGGCAGGTGACATGAACCCATTCAAGAAATGCTATGCTTTTAATTGTCACTTTATGCTTATTGCAGTCATTTGACTATTTGTAGTCTCGTAAATTTAGACAGAACTTTTCAAGCAATAGACCCCTTCACATTGCTAGGCTTGTCTCATTTAATTATAAAATAAGAATACAGTACAAAAATAGGTGTGAATTACACAAGGTTGCCAAAAAAAGAGAAATCTTGACACGATGATATTAAAAAGTACTTAAAAAAAGAATGTTTTGGCCAGTTTGTGGCAACTTAAATGCTTTTGCCATTGTCTATCCATTATTTTCCGCTTGCTCTGGATCCCGGAGTCGGGTCTCGGGGGGCAGCAGCTTGAGCAGGGAGGCCCAGACACCTTTGTCCACAGCCACTTCTTCCAGCTCTTCTGGGAGGATTCCAAGGTGTTCCCAGGCCAGCCAAGAAACGTAGTCTCTCCAGCGTGTCTTGGATCTTTTCCAAGGTCACCTCCCTGTTGGACATGCCCAGAACACCTCCCTGGGAAGATGTCCAGGGAGCATCCTCTTTTAGACGTGGAGGAGCAGCGGCTCCATTCAGTCAATCTCACGCTCCATTGACCTTTGTACAGTTACTAATGTGCATGCTCAAAGTCAGTATTCTGTGATGCACCGTGATCTAGAAATATTCAAGCCTGATTCCAGTTTGTTGAAATACACCTATATACATATCTATACCTGTGTGTCAGCTGTGCTCTGCAGTCATTACACCATAAAACACCAGTAAAACTAAATTTTGAATATGTTTGTACATAAAAAAAAACAAAAAAACAAGTGTAGTGGACCAAAAAACTAGAGTTGAATACCATCCTTGAATTCCAGAAGTAACTATGAATGTATATTTCCAAGTTGCCCGGTTTTATGCATTAGTAACTATAAAACCATCACTTCTTATTGTCAGTGTCTCGTATAAAGTAATAATGTTTATTATTTTCATACTGTAAATGGACTGTACTTGTACAGCACCTTTCTATTTTATCAAGACACTCAAAGCGCTTTACACTACAACCTGTGTCCTCATGTACCCATTCACACAGCACTCTTATACTAGAGCTCTACAAAGTTAATTGAACAAATCATTCTAAAGAGACTAAGTAATTTGTCACATTCATACACCGATGGGACACACAGAGGCAATGAGGGGTTCAGTGTCTTGCCCAAGGACACTTCAGCATGTGACTGCTGGTGGATTTGAACCCCAAACTCTTGCATTGGAAGACGACTGCTCTAACCACTCAGCCACAGCTGCCCATATGTGGCACAGCATCTAAAATCTAAATATACATTATTATGAAATAAAAAGGGTTTTTCAAACGTTTGAATGCTATTTAAATTCTTAATATTGTTCCATATTTTCCCAAATTTGCTCTCACGCTGCTCGTGGTTTCCAAAAGCAGAATGGGAGACAGAGCTTTCAGTTATCAGGTTCCTCTCTTGTGGAACCAACTTCCAGTTTCTGTCCGTGAGGCTAACTGGGCTTAAGACTTTCCTTTTTGATAAATCCTTAGTTAAGGGTGGCTTGTTAAACTGCAGGACTGGAGGACAAATTGACCTTACATGTATTTCCTTAAATGAATTGTTATAATTAAATAGTTTTCATTTGATACTATTTCTATCCTAACATGTGATGCTGGACCTGCCATTGTGTATCTGTTCCTCCTTCCTGATCCTCTCAAACCCATGAAGCAGATGGCCACTTATCTTGCTGGTTCTGCTAAAGGTTTCTTACTCACGAGGGAGTTTTTACTTCCCACTGTTGCCTTTCTGCTTGCTCAAAATGAGAGTCTGCAATGAAGTTAAACTCACAGCAGTCCGCTCCTCAGATAAATGACATTATTAACTTGCTTTTAATGGATATGGATGTTTCTGTTCAGTGCCCTGAGATGACTTCTGTTGTGGCTTGGCACTGTATAAATAAAACAAATTGAATTAATTTTGACCATTGAAAATTGACCACTGAAAAGCTGTCCAATAGACGTGAGGGAGGCGTCAGTAAAAAGTTCTAATGTTAGAAACCCTAAAATGTTTGGGGAACAGTGTGCAAAACTATAACTAAGCCTATTTTTATTTTACAGAAAAGAGTTATAAGAATTATTACAAGAAAGCATTATTTCATCCATAAAGTATTTTATTTTATCAGTTGAAATTATTGAATTTTTATGATTTGGTTGACTATAATATTCTTTTGGTATTGTTTAAAGCTCAGAACTACATGCTACCTCCAAACATTCGTATGTATTTTGTTAAAAGGAAAAGTACTTATAATCTTAAGGGAATGGACATTTTTGTAAAGCCACAGTACAGGACTAGTTTGAAGGGTCGGTCTACTTTAATTCACGGAATAGGTCTGTGGAATGGTTTAGAAAATGATGTTAAAATAGTAAAGTCAATGCCTATGTTCAAGAAAATGATTAAGACAAAATTTTTGAAAAGATACATATAAATTAGTTGATCTCAAATATGGAAAATTGTGTTTAGTTCTTTGTTATCTTATATTATTCATAGATGATTGTTGTTTGAATTGATTGAGTTAAATTTTGTTTTAAAGAAGGGGCAGCTATGATTTTTTTCTTCTTCTGCTACCTTTCATTTTATGTATTGTTTACTTTCATCATGTGTTTTTTTTTTAATGTTTTTTGCATTTTAAATCTGAAATTAATAAAAAATAGGGTCAAAGGTCAGAGGGTCAGAAGTCTGTGTTAGGCTCAACAGTTAGGGTTAGGGCCAAAGGTCAGAGGGTTACGTTTACGGCCATGGTTTACATTTAGATTAATGGTCATCAGTCACAGTCTCAATTAAAAAAATAAATAAAAAAGATAAAAAAAAACCAGACAATAAAAATCACATCAGCAATACATCGCCTTTCATTCAGCTCTCTGGGTGTGGTGGTGTCCAAGTTGTTAATCCAGACCTTCTGAGCTCTTCCTCTGAGCCACAGACCACGCTGGATCTGTCTGCAGTGTGTGGCCCTCACTGCCTTCCACCCGTGTACCGGTATAAAAATGTTGAACCAGAAGAGAACGTTTCTCTTTCTTTCACAGACTGTTGTATCTGTGTTGTGTGAATCTGGTCAACACGGTGGTGCCGTCTCATCCACAGCTCACATGTGACCAGATACAGTTTTTTTGAGTTTGGGTTGCACGTACATTCAGTTACAAACAACTTTTTGTCAAATTTGTTTTGCATCCATTTTTTTTTGTGTTGGAAAAAAAAAATCTCATGGTGACGTCTGGTCTTGGGGCAGTTTGTGGTTTTAATTTAGCACGAACTACATAAATGGTCTTTCAAGTTTTTTACTTCTTCTGCAAGCCACAATAATTTTGCGATTTGTTAGAATCAGGCTTTCTTCTTTGAATTTCTCAAAGATCTCTTTTACATTTTTTGACTAACTGGACTGCAGAAAGAGAACAAGTCACAAAAGGCAGAACAGGAGTCACAGCCTAGGTCTGGTTTGCAGGAATGTTTGCAGACATTTTCTCAGGAAGGACCTTGAGTACCCTCTTGTGGGCAGAGCTGAACACATAACCTGCTGTGAAATGTCAATAGTTGTGACTTTATTAATCCAGCATGTGTGTTTTGGGTGGTGGCTAGCCTAATAATGTGTGTGTCAGTTAAAAAAAAGACTTTAACGTCCAACTTGTGGCAAGTTTTGAACTGTGGGCCTTTATAAGTAGTGACCAAGAAATCGCTTGTGCAATTTTTAGTGGCTTTAAGTTTTATAGATGGATTATGTGTGTTCAGTGAGTCCAAGACGTTTTCAACGAGGGCAGATAAAACAGAGGAGCAGCTGTGGCTGAGTGGTTAGTCGTCTTCCAATGGGAGAGTTGGGGGTTCGATTCCACCAGCAGTCACATGTTGAAGAGTCCCTGGACAAGACACTGAATGTCCCGTCAGTGTATGAATGTGATGAAGCTCTGATGTAGGAGTGCTGTGTGGATAAACGAGGGCACAGGTTGTGTTGTAAAGCGCTCTGAGTATTTTCACTAGACAGAAAGGCGCTACGGTAGTCCCTCACTATATTGCGATTGACTTTTTGAGGTTTTGCTATTTCGCTGTTTTTTTTTTAAACCCAGCTTTTACATAGTGTGTACGGTACTGCATGTTGCGCAAGACTGTGCATTCATCTCATCGTCATCATCTTCATTGCAATCGCCAAAGTGTTTTAGAGCAAATTAAGTGTTAATAAGAAAGTGGGAAAGGTTTATAAAGCCTTAAATATATATAAATATTAAATAAATATAAGATAAGATAGAGCTTTATTGATCCTGCATAGAGATGCACTGATCTGATACCAATATCGTTCCTGACATATATTAAAAAAAAAAAAATTCTGGAATTGGTGACAAAGTGACCGCTCCATGACTGAGCAGATCTATTCACTCTAATTCTATGCTTTGTGCTCTGAGTAAGTAACGTCATGCGCTAGCGAACTCATTGCAGATTGTTTTTCAAAATGGAGCGAGCAAAATCAGCCGTCTGGAACTATTTCAGCACTGGGTTTGTAAGCGCAATCATCCAGGTAGACAACAACAAAAATGGCTAAATCACGTCATCTGGACCTGTTTCAGACATATGTCCAGATGACATGATTTAGGCTTTTTTTTGGTTGTTAATTAACAGTTTTTCTGGATCAGGTCGGTATCGGATCCGTATCGACGATACTAAACCTCAGATGTCGGTATCAGAAGTGAAAAAAGTGGATCGTGTATCCCTGATCCCGCAGGAAATTGTTGTGTCAGAGTTTCAGTACAAAGGAAAATACGCAAGGAATCACACAAGATATAGATAACGCCACTATGTGGATTTTCACCTACCGCAGGGGTCGGAGTCTCTGGAACGTAACCCCCATGATAGCTGAGGGATCACTGTATATGAATACAGTTCATTTACCATTTACCATTCAAAGTCCCTCTCTGAGTAGGTTCAGACTCCCCAAATATCGTCCAAGTACCTGTAGTAATGTAAAGGTTTAGTTTCACACTTTTCAAACAATGATGTTTCCAACTCCTCCACAAATTTCGGCAGCTGAGGAATAAATGCACAACTGCCATCAAAGCCGCAAAACATAACTTTTTTTTTTTTTTTAATCTCAGACCTCCAAAAATCTAAACGACCCTAAAACATTCTGGAAAACCAGCAAATCTCTCTCAGGCGCGCATTATTTGACTATTCTATTAAAACAATTCAACATTAATTTGATTGCACTACATGAAATTGAACCTGCAGAAAAAAAATCTACATAATTTCACAAACTTTTACCGTAATTATAAAATAAGAGGCGTTAAAATATGATCAAATATTTGATTATTGATTATTATTTAATGTTTTTTTCCTGTCTAGAAAAACAACGTGTGCGGCAGCCACAAATGTATATATTTCATGCCTGTGCTCTTATTGTGAAAGGGACCGATATAAAAAGAGCAGATCAAAGATTGTAAATCATTTGTTTTTCTGAGTTTGATGTTGGAAGATGTACAGAATAAATCAAGACTCAAAATATTTTTGTCTCTTTCTGCTGACCCCTTTGTTTTGTGTCACTATGACATGGAAGATATCGAGATAAATTGCACTCATTAAAAAATAAATTGTGTGTCCTATTTTTTCTAGTGTATTACAACTGAGTTAGCTTTTGTTCCGCAGTTTACATAACATGGAAGATATTTTTAGTTTTCGTTTTTCATGCGTCTTGGGTCTGTAATTTGTTGACAGTCCCTAAACGAACCTACTACTGTTTGTTTATGCGGAGGGGAGCTCACGGAACCAGCACCGGGTCAAAGGGCAATAAAACAAAAACACCGTTGAATCGGACGTAAAACGAACTTCACCACGGTGTTTCAGGAGGAGGGAGCTTACCGAACCAGCACCGCCGGGTCGAACTCACCGGCCGCGGTGGTGTGGGAGGTGCTAACAGCGTTAGCTTTGTGTGCTAGCCACGTGTGGGAGCTACATCTGAGCGGAAACACGTTGGATCAGTCCGGAAAGTTCGGAGCTCACAAGATGGCAACAGAAGCCAAACGTTTAAAGGTAAAAAGTTATATTTGCCTAACAACACGAGACTGCCTGATAGAAAACGTGTTTCTTGACTGGTTGTAGTGTTTTCGAGTGACGTCATTAAACCGGAAGTTGGCCATGCTGGCGGTGTCACAGATGGCCACCACGTGTTGTCAAAAGGTAGTTGCTCAAAAAGCTGGCCTTACTGTGTTTTTATTTAGTTATTTAGTTTGGTGCTGTCAATAAAAATCATTTATTTATTTATTTTTTACAAAGCCTAAAAATCCTTCAGCTTTTTTGGTCAGAATTTTTGGAAATGCTCGCAGCATCTTTACTACACTCTTGTGTTCCTGAGGGGAAAATTTGATTTTTATCAGATCATAAAATAATGCATTCCCCACTGTAGTGTTTTTCTTTTTACCTGTATCTCTAAACTTTAGATTTTTACATTAACCCATTAGTCTAAAAAAGCTAAGTCTGGTCCTCTGGACATTCAAAAAACAAAACAAAGCAAAAAAATTGTAGAAACGTTTCGTC
>JARVGS010000979.1:8549587-8559643 GCA_031762315.1 Hypsolebias antenori | reverse complement strand
TACATTCTCTCAGTTTAAACTTTTGATCTGTGATTTTTGTTCTATTCTGAATAAAATATTAGATGTTGGCACCTCCATATAATTGCATTCAGTTTTTATTCACAATTTGTTTAGTGTCCCAACTTTTTTGAAATCCGGTTTGTATTTTGATGGAATGGCCGCTGTCTAATATTGAACTTTAACGCTAATATCGGCCGATACTGATACAATGCTGATAATATCATGCATCACTAGCTTGACCAGTCTCACTTGACGTTACTTTTTCCACATCAGAATCAATCATAACAGAATAATCCAGCCTTCTGTCTGGATTCAAAGTTAGCCAGCTGGCATGAGACGTCTACACTAAATGATGTATTTATCAGGTTTTTTTTTAAAGAAAAAAATTAGAAGAGATACCATATTTAAATTTAAATCATCATCTAGGGGGACCAGATTTGACCTGCGGCTCTTGAGTTTGACATATCATAGATAAAAATTGGTATATTTTTAGCCTTGATGTCTGTGGACAGTTTCGATGTTTCAACACTATTCCAACCTCAAAATGTTCACCAGTTTTGCGTTTTGTTTAGTCAGGATTGGACTCTTGAACTGATGAGTTGTTGGACTAAATTATTGAGATGTTGCACCAGTATGCTAAACTAGGTTAATGAGTTCAGTGAGTGTGCACATACCTAACAATGTAAGCATCGATGAGGTGAGCAATGTCATCTTCCACTTTTGTAGTTCAGTTCTGCGTGATGTTGTTTTGCAGATAAAACAGCGTTGCAGAGGTTTTTTTTTTTTCTGAGAATGTAAAATAAACCTTGTCTTTTATGTCTTTCCAAGAGGTTTTATTTTTAGTTTAATTTAATTTATTCACATGACCTTATTTAGAAATATATATATACTGTGTATATATATATTCAATATTTTCTTCTTATTAAAAATAATGTATCCATAAGTGAAATCCCAAAATTGTCCCAATAAAAGAAAGTTAAATTTTGTTCTATGATAGCAGAAATTGAGAAACTGTAAATAAAACAGACTGTAGCTGAATTTAGTCCTTCAGCATATTTTGTTGATTGTTCCTAAACTATATTAATGAAAACACAATTATGATTTAAATTAGAAGACTAAACAGCTAAAATATCATCTAATGATGATACAGTAGCTTATGTTTTTTCTCAGTGCATATTTTAAATGATGTATAATATTAAACTTATGCATGTTTTCTTCTTTTTTTGTGTTTTTTTAATTTGTTGCTCCACACTGACTCACTCTTCCATTCTGTTGCTGTTTACTTGCCTGTGGGCCATAATAACACACAAATATTACAAAGAATTGTTAAGATTTTTTTTTTGAGATATATTTAACTATACCAGCAAATAAATATTCATACTTTGTTTCTTGGTTTTTAAACCGAATGGAGAACTGTTTGTTTTGAGATGAGACTCTCCCATAATTGCGCTTGAAAATTTGCGAACCATTTATAATTTTCTATATTTCTGCATAAATATGACCGAAAACATCATCAGATTTTCACACAAGTCCTAAAAGTAGATAAAGAGAACCAAGTTAAATAAACGAGACAAACACTTTTTACATGGTCATTTATTTATTGAGGAAAATAACTCAATATTACATATTTGTGAGTCGCAAAAGTATGTGAACCTCAATGATTAGCTGTTAGTTTGAAGGTGAAATTAGAGTCAGGTGTTTTCAGTCAATGGGATGATGATCAGGTGTGAATGGGCACCTTTTTCTCTGTTTACTCGTCCTCTCTTAAAACTACTGGTCTTTTTCACTTTGTTTTAGCCATGTCTCACTTATTTATACCTTTTGTGATCACACAGTTGGTTAAACAGTGACAAAGTCGGCCCTTATTTCCTGTTGTCTTGTCACTATTACGAGAAGGTAGAAGCCTTTCATGAGTTGTGGAAAGAAGAAACAGACTTTACAGGTCTTGTCATGTGAGTTAACTGCACTTTGACACACATGGTATCAACAAGTCCTTCATCAGAGCTGCAAGTGGACTTCCCAGTTGTTTCTCAAACACTGAAAGAGTTGTTGGCTGGAGAAAGAAGAAGTGGGACAGAGCAAGACAAGGTGGGGGGAAGAAAGTGCTGATGGTTGTATGAATATCCACTGAGAGATGAGCTTACAGACGAGGCTGCTGGCTGAGCTTTCTCGCTCACTGACACAGCACTGAAACTCCAGGGGAAGGCTGTGTTGTGGGCTCATGTGGTAGCGTATATATGTTAAAGTGTACAGTTTGCTTTGTGCATGCTTTTGTGCACGGCAGCATGGCTGTGTGAGCCCATGCACGAGACGACAACCAGCCGACAACACATTAGCTGGAAAAACTGCAGAAGGCTCATCTGAATTCACTAATGCTGCCAGACTCTGGGAACATGGAAAGACTTCTAGGCACTGACACCAACTGGCTATTTTTAGCATTCCCCTTTCCACTGTGAAAATGGTGGGTGGGGGGGGTGTGGAGAGGAGGAGCAGGGACCTGATCAATAATTTAAAATGAGATGATTTTGATGAATGCAGAGGAGTTTCATCACATTATCCCCGCTTGAAGCGTCACAGCGGTCTTGTTGGTTGCTTGTTTTTTGTTTGTGCATCTGTCTGCATGTGCTCTGCAGAGAAATGTAATCCCCTGAGACCACTCTTAAATTTGAGCTCTTAATGGTCCCAGCTCCTACAAGCTTGGACATTTTTATGTTTAAAGGCAAAAAGCATAAAGCAAAGGCCATAACAATGTCCAGCTTGATATAGCTTCCACGTAGTTCGTTAATCTTCCGTTTTTATGAATCCTGTGACTGAGTGACAAGTTGTTTGGGAGTATAGTGCATACTTTGTACAGCAGATGGCACAAACATATACAACCAAACACGAGCTGCCACCCAGCAATAACACCAAACTCATTATTCTGAGTAAAAGAACAATAATTGGCTGGTTATTATGGATGTAATTCCATCGTGGCCTAGTTTAACCCTCAGTTGAACAGGATTAGTGTTGCCTCTGCTTTAATGTAGCTTTAGTGATTGTAATCTGTGCTAGTCTGGCAAATTAGTCCTCTAAATTAAATTTCAAAAATAATCTGTGCTCAAATATGTTTTGACTTTTGTCTGTTTTTAAGGTGCATTTTAAAAGGATTTAAAGTTCTTTTTTGTGACTACATCGAACTGCATTTTTTTTTGTTTATAAGAGGAAGCCCATTAAGAGCTCATTAGACATTTCAACGAACTATTTAACACAATTTTCTAATTTCTTCTAAAATCTTCCAACTGGAGCCCTCGTGTGAATGGTTGTGATTTGAAATGCAGAGTGGGCGCACAAACGAATACACTGACTGCGTTTCGGCTGGCATAGATACATCTTGTTTGTATTGTTTTATTTATCAAAGGCATTATTTTTTTTCCAAACTCCAAACTCTAGCTGGTATGTAAAAGAAGATTAAAAGCATCATCTGCAAAAGATGGCTTTTCAGGTTGCTTTTTGGCCCCGTTGGTCTGCTGCCAGGTAGACTGATGAATAATGTAATGACAGAAATGTGTTTTCCCCACCAATTAAGAAAATCAACCTACTTATTGATGTGATATGAGGTCTGGTACCCTGACAACTAGACTTTACTGTCCTTCAGACCTTAATTTTGTGGCCAAAGCCAAGTCCGGGCTGAACTCCATGCCCACTGTCTGTGCTGTCATTTCAGCTTCCATTCTTGATACTTACATGTCAACAGCTATACCCTAAGGCTACGTCTCTCCGCTCAAGGCTGCGAGTTTGCCCAACGCCGTACAATTACTGTAAAGACGATGGCGTTTACATGTGTGTTGTACCCCAACTGGCCCCTAATTTGGGTTTTGGCCTACTTTTTTTAGGACAGAAAAAAATGGGTCAATCCTTGAAGCCTTTGTAAATGTCTGAGACAATTTATCATTGCAAATCGTGTAATTTGCTCACATGATCTTTGTTTTCTTGTAGGTATAGGTGTATAAAATCCATCTTTAATTTTTCTATAATATTTATTACAGCATTTTGTTTTTGTAAAACACTGACATCAACAGCTACTTCATTTGAACGTGCTGTTGTGGTACGCAATATGACGATCTGGATTCAGTGGCTTGTAACGGCTCTAAAAATCAAGGTTTATTAAAGTAAATGTTTTTATGGAGAAATTAAATTAAAGCATTTTTTTTTTAATTGGAGCAAATAGACCTGTTTTCTGGATAACAAATAGTTAAGATGTTTATTTGATTCAGTTCAATTCAAAAATACTTCATTAATCCCAAAGGGAAATTAAATTGTTGTTGTAACTCGTTATCTTCGTTTCGTTATGAGATGTTATAGATTCTGATGACTGTAGGCAGGAAGGATCTCTTGTAAAGGTCCGTCCCACAGCTGAGCTGAAGAAACTGGCCACAGATGTCATCCAATCCATCCACCCAGAACTTGCTGGCCTCTCAATACCTCCAGGCAGCAGGACCACCCGAATGCTGGGCAGAACTCCTCCCAGAGCGATGGCCACTCCTACCAGCAGCCTGCTGAGATCCTCGTCGCTGCGGACAGCCAGCTGCATGTCCTGTCCTTCTACTGTCGCGAGCCACGTTTCCTGCCATTTCCAGGATCTCAGTGGTCAGGCACTTGAGCACAGCCGCCAAGGAGACAGGAATGCATCTACTGCACCTCCTTTTCAACACTTTTGAGATTTGGGGCTGTAGCTGACATATTATTTGAGCTTTTGAGGTGTTGATCAGCTGCTTCTTGTTGCAAAAAAAAAAAAAAAAACTTGTCATGGTTACGCATCATGACAAATGTTCAAAACATAAAAAAGTTTCAGTAAAAATATATGACCCAACATTGAATTCAAAATGCAGCATTCATGGTTCAAGCCTTGTATTTTTTTCTTAAAATGCCTAAAAAATATTTCTCCAACTGAAAAGGCAATTAAAAATAGAGTGGATATGTACTGTAGCAAACACTACCAGTATAATATTTGTCATTAGCTGCAATTTATGATGTAAGTAGTAACAATAAATAATTTTTTTGTCATTCTCACAAAGTCTAGAGTTGTTATAGAGCTTTATTATTATCATACAATAATAATATAGCATGTTTGTCAAATAACTATGCTTGCAACAAAAAAAAGATCTAATTTCTGGGTAGAACTACACTTTTTGCCCAGTTAAACCATAAAAAACATTGTAAAACATAAAGTTCTTACACCCTTAATACAATTTTTTTTCACTTTTAATACAGTGTTATGAAAATAAAATTAAATATAAAGTTAAAAGTTATTTAATGCTTTTTACTTTAGACCACTTAAGACTTTCAAAAGCCAAACAAAAAGTTACATTTCTTGGCTTTACATATCTGCAAAGCAGCTGCTTTAGGTGTTGGAAACAGAAACAGGTCTAGTTTTGTTAGCACATTGTCCATCAGGTCCACAGAGCGCTGAGGCCTCGGTGCATATGTTTAAGATTAGGCACTGTTGTATGCTTTTAACAGAAACGCATAACATTGCCATCCCTGTGGAAAAACGGGCTGACTGACTCACTCCCTGCATGACTGAGAGCTGTCTGTCTGGCAGCCTTTGCATGTGAACTTCAAATCGTAGCTCAGCAGCGCCGAACATGTAGCCGCCAAAGGCAAGGCTTTACACTGTCATCACCACACGGCTGCCTCTGGGTGCTGTGCCATATGACATTAACAGAGATCGATCCCCCTCCACACCTCATGGTGTTTCCTCAGATGATGGCACCATCATCTCAAAGAAAACAAATTCTTTGCAGAATAACTTCCTTACAACGACCTGATTGTTAGAGTTTCAGAAACATTTCACCACACTACTTTGCAATAATTTCGATATTTCATCTATAAACACGCTCTTCTAGTAAATCCTTAGTTACTTTTTGTACTAAGTATTGTCTTTGACATAGTTTATGCACAATAGAATAATGATAGAGCTATTACTTTACCATGCTTTCATAGATGGTTTGACTAAGGCAGATGGTTGGACCATATGGAGAGAAATGTGTATTTTACATCAAGGTATGCTTCAGCCAACCAGCACTCTGAGATTAAATCATCATCCTTTACTAGTGCTGTTGAGACCAAAACAATTGCACTCCTATTTCTGATGTGTTTGGAAATGAAAACTAGGCCATATCGTGGATTTCAGGTTTCAGCTCAACTTTTAGGGCTCATCTCGTAAAGTGAGGAGAAACTTAGAGACGAGTCAGTCCATGGAGATGCCTTAGTGTTTATCCTGTGAAAAGGACTCCTCCGCCTCTTAACAAACCCACCGTGTGTGTGTGTGTGTGTGTGTGTGTGTTGGGTTGAAGATGCATTCAAGCGGAGCTGGTGTTTGACATAATGTTGGACCAGTATGGAATCTGACTGGGAATATCAGCGTTGATATGTGGTGATACATGGAGGCTGTCACAAAGGTTGCATCCATATGCTGTGCCACTCATTCGTGAAGCTGTGAAATTGGGTTGCATCCCAACTAGCCCGGAGACAGTATCACTTTCACTTCTCTCGTTCCGTCTCTCCTCTCTCCCCCGCCCTCCCTCAGCTCGTCCCACTGAAGCATTTTTCTCACATAGCTGGGAAGACGGAACAACTAATGTGGCATTAATAGGGTCACATCATCTCCATGCAGCACTCCCTTTCTTCTCTTTCCAGCTGAGACTGTTGTTTATCTTTTTCAGATGTAGCTGTAGAAATGGCTTAGAAATCCCTTCAGGCCAGCATCTCGCACATGTGAAGCCTGCCAGTTGGGTTTTTTGGCTGGTAAAGCAGGCGCTACCTTAGAGGTTGTTTTCTCTTTGTTTATTCAAGATTTCAAACATTGGAAGCAAATTGTATCACTCCTTTGCAAATCTAGACCTATTTATAGATCTTATCTGGATCAGCTTTGTGATGTTTTTTTTTTCTTCAAATAAAACTATTTGTCCTTTATATCACCACTCTGTGATAGTTTAGGTCTTGCCATGTCAATACATCCAATATAAAATGTAAATCTGTTTTAAATCAATGAAATCCAGCTGAGTCTCTCAGGCTTACTTCTCTCATTTCACGGTCCCTGTTTGTAACAAATAGTGTGACCAATCAAGATTAGTCAACTTAAGAACCATATCATAGTTTTAAAAGTTTCCCTTTTCTCCGAACCTTGTAAAATCAGCATGAAATGTAATGCCATTTGCAGTGTGGGAAGCGATAAGCAAAATGAAAAAAAAAAAGTTTTAAACGTCACTGACTGTGTGTTTATTTCTGCTGGCCTTTGAAAGATGCCAGTTAATCTGCTTACTCCTTTAATTGTGAGTCGAGGAGCTGAGCCTCCTCCCAGCCAGAATAAGACTACTGATCCAGAAGTAAAACGATGACCACTGCAGTTATTCCTTCCTTTAGGTTGTTCGAACCCCCCTTAGTTTTCTTTAGCTGCCCCTCGTCTCCTCCTCCTCCAGTATACCCTCCATCAGAGGGGAAGAAAGCCCCTTGTTCTGACAATAGACATTTTTTGCCATATGTTGGCTTGACATCTTCATCAGGTTCACAGCAGGTTACCTTAGTTAACTTTCACTCCACTGCCTGATGGGATTTTCTCCTCCTGCTTCTCCAACCAGCCCAGGCTCAAAGTCTAGACAACCTCCGAGGCAGAGTCCCTTTAGCCTCGTGTCCACAATGGTCGTATTGTGGATGCTTAGTATCGGTAGCTTCCTCCAGTTATAGCAAACAGGCAAGTGCTAAAACAATGCTTTTGTCCAGGGGCATACGAGGGGGCCTAATCCACTACATACTGCGAAATAAGTCCCTCTCTGAGATGAGAGCGAGCGAGAGAAACTGCGTGAATGAAATCTTTGCCAACGAGGTTAAAGTGCAGCAGTTTAACCCCTGGCCAAGAAAGAGGGAGGAGAGGAGGCAAAGGGAGAGGGAAGAAAGACGAACAAGGAGAGGCAGGCGCTGCATCCCTTCATCTGTGGAACTCGAATGGAGGAGAGGGGCTGCCGGTGGCTTTCTCAGCCTCTCTTCTCACCAGAGGAGCTGCTGTTCACCATATGGGATTTGGCCTCCCTTAACAAACAGGCCTCCTATTCACTCCCAACACACATTCAGTCAGTGATGGAGTAAGATGGAAAAAATGCTTTTTTTTTTTTTTTGCCTTTACAACACTTGGATGGCCATGAGGGCTCTTAGTCTGTGTTTGATTCACACAGTATAGAGAATTATAAACTAAAAGCTTTCATCTAAATGTGTATTCACACTGGATTTAGGGTTAGGCCTTTTTGTGCGTTATTGAAGTTTCAGTTTGAAAGCTAGAACTATATGCATTCAAGCCGCTGTTGTTGAGCTGCTGAGGTGAGCCTATAGAAAAACTGCACAAATCTGCCTCTGTGGGCGTATTTCGTGTTCATCATATGCCCGTTCCAGTTGTTTGAAAAGGTTATTTTTATTCAGTACTATGTCATTCAAAGTTAGCAAGTTAGGTTTTCTTTTTTTTTTTTTTTTGTCTTATAGTGACAAAATGACTTCAAGTTGAATAACTCGCAGTGCAGCATTGGGCAGTGAGAGGTTTCTGACACACTGGTATAATGTGCCAACTTTTTCCTCCAGCCAGCAGCATTAGGAATGACATCCTCTGCCAACAGCTTCTTTTTAGCCTACTTGAAAATCCCGAGAAGCACAGATTTATGCCAAGGCGAACATGCCAGCATTTTCATTTTTAGGCAGTAGACGCAGATTTTTATTTTTTATGGAGAATTCAAGAAATAGGAGGCAAAGCTTCTCTCATCTCTGAGGGAATATATATGTAGTTAGTTTATTCTGTTTAATCCCATCACAATAAATGATCAAGGTACGTAGGCAAGAAGAGGTGTCTGTCTTTCGCACTTCCCATTCCTTTTTTTTTTTTTGGCTTTGCTTTCAGTTTGTATTGCACTTCATCAATTAACCCTGTCTTTTGAATTTCAATGACAGGTGTCTCAAAAACAGACAAAACATTGATTTTTGACTATATCAACCTTAGCCCCCCCCCTCGCCCCAGTATCTGTGTCATGGCTCAGGAGCTGCCGGCTTGTTGCCCCCATTGTGACTGTGGGAGGTCAGCCATGCTGAAAGCCCTCAGGGATCAATGGACACACAGTGTACTGTAAATACTCACTCCTGAGCTTGCTATCCATCTGTAAACACGCATCTACTCATGCTGTACACAGAGGCGCACATGTGCACTGCAAGCAGAGTCCAGCGGTCACTTCTTGATCTTTTTGTGACAAATTTCCGCCTCCATTTTCTTTGGTGTAAATGGAGGAATCTTAACTCTCAATAGGTGATTTCAATTCAATTCTCACCCATTGGATCTGTTTACGCTCCACCGGGGTGAAGGATGCTATAGGTTGTTTTCATGCTGTCAGTCTAGCTGCCACTGGTGTCACACAAAATGAACTGTTTTTATGCTGCTTGCAACAGCGCTTTATAGATTTTGCCAGCTGTAGAAAATACAATAAAAACATAGTCAGTCGCATTTATGGCTTTGATGGAGTCATGTGAAGGAGAGGCAGAAGTTTTTTTTTTCTTCAGCAAATCATTTTATTATGCATGTAAGCCTCAGTTTTGTGACAGATTTGTGCACAAACAAGGATCAGGAAGTGGGGAAGAGCTGATTTTTTTTTTATGTCAATTAATGCTAGTGTCTTAGCAAAGTCCTGCTTATTTTGCAGATTAAATCTAAATTGGCATTGTCTTACATTTCTGTTATCTGCATGTCTATGTCCTCAACATGCTCGCTGTTACCTTTTGTTTTATGTTTTATGACTTCTAGCTCTTGTATAAATCATAGGGACGCACAATATTGGATTTTTGTCCGATCTCCGATATGTTAAAACTTATTTGGCCGACAACAATGCAAATACTGTACCAATATTTTTTTCCCTAGACCTACAGAGACTATATAGCTTTCTCTGCTGTGGTACAAAAATACTACATTGTTCTGCATGGTCTTTGTCTTTTTGGCCTGCTACCAAATGTAGATGCCAAAAAGGGGGTTGAACATGATGTAACACTATA
>JARVGS010000979.1:8507571-8518353 GCA_031762315.1 Hypsolebias antenori | reverse complement strand
ACACACACACACACACACACACACACACACACACACACACACACACACACACACACACATACACACAGATATCCCACCCACCTTTCCCGGCCAGCTTCCCTGGCCTTTGTTTTTCTTTTCTCTCCCTCTCCATCTCATGCTTTCTGTCTCTCCCTCCGTCTCTCCCTCTCTTTTTCTCCTCGTTATTTGGCTGCTGCCACGGCGCGACAGCAAAGCCACTCGGCCCATAATTATGCATGAAGCTTCGCTGCCAATTAGCAGAGGCTCCCCCGTCCCTCTCGCTGAGTTAGACATGCTAATTCATTTGACATATGATGTATAAATTCATTATGCATTCTGAGTAGTTTGCATGACTTGCTTCATTTATAATAAAATAACATATAGGAAACGCTTTAAAAAATATATATTTTTTTTCCTTTCAGGATTTAAAATCGTGTTTGTGCTCCACAGTTTTTCCTCCTGTTATCTTATTTCCTTTTTATTCTTGTTGGGAAATGGGGAACATTCAAAAGCATGAAAGCGTTTTAGATATCTTGAAATTTTCAAATGATTCAAAAATAATTGGTCAAAGTCGGGTCTTTTTGTTATTATTCTACAAGATGATTAAATCAATTACTGTAAAGTATTGATTAAATATAATTTGTTAATATTTTAAACTCTTAACGTAAGACGGCCCAGGTTTAAAGGTGTCCAACGAAGATAAAATAATGATTAAAACAGTTAGTGTGTGATAGTGTGTGAGGACCAGAACTGTAAAGTTGTCACCTCTGCTTCTATAAGGAAGTGCCTTAATGAACAGGACAGCTTTATGTGGACGACGCTCTGAGTTAAAACCAAGGATCACACTTCCTCTCAAAACAAAAGCACAATAATAATAATAATAATTGTGACGTTTTATCCTCACTTCTAAACGTATTTACATTTGAATTCATTCATTTTGTATATAATTTGTAGATGGAGACACAGTTAAAGGTTCATTTCAGTGACTGCACGTCTCTGGTTAGCGGTCACATGTTCAGGTACTTCAAGACACTTCCTCCGCTCGTACTTAACCTCTGACCCCAGAAAGTAAACGTGTAACGCAATCTTCCACTCAGCCGTCTACAAAGTGCAGAAGACTTACTGATGCCTGCGCAGCAAGAAAGATTTAAGTCTCAACTGAGGAACAAGAATACGTTTCATGCTTAACACCCCACTTACTTTACGGCAGCCAAAGTGGGCTTTGTATATAAACATTTAATGGCCGACATTTATTTTGATTTTGAGTATTTACAGTGCTCATTAAAACACTTAAAGCGGCTTTCTGCCTCTTCATAACCGTGTTCCAAAGTTGCTTCCTCGGGTCGTCTGCTGGACGGGGGAAGTTGGAGGGTCACAGATTAACTCTGACTCAACTACACGGCACTTTGAGATGGTTGGAGAACCCGCCCCAACCGCCCACTGTGCACTCCAGTGATAGACTCGCTCTTATCGGAGGATTTGTAAAACGCTAAACAGATCTGAGCGATGAACTGCGACGTATTTCTCTTTAAGCTTTCCAAACTTTAACTTCGTACGTACAGAGAGCAGAGCCGGGGGAGGAGGGCAAAACAAAGCAGCCTTTAAATATATTCTTACTTCGTGCCCTGCACTCGGATATTTTCTTCTTAATATAAGTAATTATGAACATTTTTGTATGAAGCCTGACTGCTCCTCTGAAAGTCTAAAACAAAATGAAGAATTATTGTCCAGACGTTTTTAATATAAGGTTAGATGAAGGCTTCTCTTCCTGGTTGCTTCATGTGACTGAGCATTTTCTGTTTAAACTTAAACGTGACCCGATACGCAGATATTTGTGTCGCACGTTGTTGGATGTGGCAGAAATGGGTCTCCAGGTTGATATCCGGTCAGCACGTGAATTAATATCAGTGTCTTTGATTTCGTCTCTCCTGCAAGTGTGACCTGATTGTGGTGAATCTTCATGCAGATGTCACAATATCGGCACGTTAAAGAGACTGATTGTTTCAGACTAATGGTCACTCGGCCTCTCCCATTTGTGCGCTTGGCTGCACTTCTCTGTGAACGCGCTCTGTCATTGGCCCCTTGCACATTTGGTGATATGAATATTTGCATTTGGTTCATTTTCTTGTTTTCTTGTTTGTTAATTCCAGTCTGCAGAGCAGCCAAGTGACCCATGTCATTGAAACTTCTTCGTCCCCACCCAACTGCTTGAGCAGGACCACAAAGTCTCACACTCAACACACAAAATCATTGTCATTTAACTAAAAGGCTACAATTTTAAGAAAATAAATGATTTGAAAAATACTCAAAAAAATTTTTTTTCCATCTGTGATGTAAGAAAACCACATTGGCTGGCTCATTTGAGCAATAATTTATTCTTCAACCCCTGCATCCATGCAAGTTAATGAAGCATTAATGGGAGTCTCTGTTTAGTTAATAGCTAGGAGTACTTAATAAAAATCATTCAATATAAAAAACTGCACGGGAAAACCACCAAACTGGATAAAAATTCGATAATGTGGTAGTACGCCATGTTTTGTGTTTGATTGTGTAACATTAAATGAACAGAGCCTGACCAGCTTTTATGCTTTAAAAAAAAAGTTGGCTTTCTTCCATCTCAAAAGCAAATCCTCTCGGCCAAGAAAGTGTCAACTTTGTAAAGGAAGCCATGCTGCAGCTGCTTTAGCTTATGCTTGGTGCACTTCCTGATTAGCTTCAACACAAACACAGAGGTATAAATTATTTTCAGCTTGTTAATGAATTTATTTAACATTAATTGCATAAAGAAACATTATTTTTGAATATGTGGACGGCACGAAAAGCAGCAGGTTGAAGGGCGGAAAGGGGGAGGTGGAGAAGGGAAGCTGCGTTTTTTTTTTTGTTGTTGTTGTTAAGCCTGTGCCTCTGGGAGCAACATGCCTGTAAACTATAGCATCCCTCCACATCTCATAAAAAACTGCTGTGGTTCATTTTTATTAAAGAATCTAAAACTTATTGTTTTTTTTTATTTTTACTGTTATTTATTGCTGCCCTAAAGAGCAAACATGACAGGAATTCAGATTTCACAGCATGCAAAAAGCCCTGGATATGAAAGAATGTCGTAACGTAGACGAGAAAGTGTTTACTTTTGTCTGTGCAACAAAGCCGCTGTGCTTTGGTGTAGGTGTAGCATGGAACAGAATCCATTACCAACGCTCTCTTTGTGTATTTGATCTTTAAACAATAGGTCAAATTATTAATAGGCGCTTTCGGGCGAAGATGCAACGCACATTCAAGATTTCTGGAGTTTGAATCCCTCTCCGCTTGTATTTTAAATAAATAACACACCGATCCGCTTTGATTAATCGCATGTTGTTTACAGTAGGAGGTGATGAAATGAGTGCAAGCTTCTCCTTACATTAATGCAGCTCTCTGCTTCTTCCAGTTATCTACCCTGGTTTGAAATCTACTACAAGCTGCTAAACACACTGGCTGACTACCTAACAAAACAACAGGTAATCCCCATATCTCAGTATCAACTCCAGTCCGTGTGATAATTATCTGAATATAAGCTGCAGCGTTTGCTCTTCACTGTATAAGTCAGACAAAACGGTTGCACGACTTCTCTGAAACGAGCGCCGGTTTTAAAGGCGTATCGTGGCGAGCAGTTGTTCGTCTGCTCGCCGCATGTTTTCTTTTGTGTGCAAGTTTTGTTCAGTCTTGGGCTCCAGTCGGTTCCTCTTGTTAGCAGCAGCAGCAACGCTGACATTTCACAGACCAAGTGCTGATCTGACATGGAAAGTTATTCCTGATGATTTACTGGAAAACAAATTGTTAAGAAAAACACACACACACACTCTCTACAAAAGCTCTGCTCCCCTGACTATTCACTGCATTGTACTAGCAAAAGGAGGGGAACTGTAAAATATGCAACAAACTGGAGGGATGTGCACGTCTAGCGCATAGGGTGCAGGTGATGTTCTCCTGTTTAGACTGAGGAGAGGGGCGGGGAGGAAGGAGAGAGGGGGAGACGGAGCAAGGGAGACACACAGAGAGCTTTGGGACCACTTTTCAATTGTCATGTAGTCACTGCTTTTCCCAGCATCCTCGGGGAAATGTGATCAGGACAAAGTGTCTCGCACAAAAAAGACAGTCGCATCACATAAACAATCAACAGCGGTGCGCAAAGTTCTTCAGCTGAAAGGATTTTGGTGGAATAATCCAACGTGGTGAGAGCAGAAAAGGACAGTTTGTGAGTGAGGAGGGGAGAGACGTAAAGCCTGCCGAAAATCCTGGGTGACTGAAATGTTAGCGTGCATGATTTGGTTTCTGTTTACCCCGCTGTCCGTTTCAGGCGAGAGGGAGATGTTGACAGACGAGGGAAGACAGAAGAGCGATGAGGGTTTAAGGCGAGGGGTAAATGAACTGTTTCCCCAGGCCGTGTTGCTGACCATGCGTGTGAGCATTGAGCCTCTCTTGACAGGAGGCTGTTCGATTGCACACACCCCCAGCTCCCCTCCCTCCTTTTCCTTTTCCTCCGCTTACTGTACATTGCCACCCATCGCTTCTCTTATTCTGCGGCTTCCACACACACACGCGCATTATTTTCTCACAGAAGCATCGGCTCAAAGCCAAGACCAAAATAAAGTTCCTGGAGAGGGCATCAAAGAAAAAAAAAAATGAAGAAAGCTAAACAGTAAAGTTCAACCTCTCCAGCAGCTTCACTAACTACTTTTACAGAAGTTAGAGGGCAAGTTGTGCCGTTATTGTTGCCCATTTTATACATTTTTTATTTCTTGCAGAAGACATGAGAGTGTAAACATCAAGCATGAACTCAGGCAAGAACTCATAAATGCTGAACGAATGATCTCACGGCCTGTTTTGTGGTCGCGCTAGCTCTCTGACGCTTCTCTGAAGCCCCTGTTTTTTGGAGTGGGGACCCCCGGTTAATTAGCGACAGGCCGCTCTCGGACGTAAATCAGCGCTGCCGGATAATAAGCATCTAAGCCGTCTTTTAACCTCGCCATTTCTTGTTGAACATATGTCAGTCGGATGTTGTGGAGCCCTCCAGGCCTTGCTGCAGGATTACCCTCTGGTCTGCGGCAGCCCCTGTCCCAGCACAGTCGTTAAGATTGACACATAACTTGTGACATCAACGCAACGAGTAAATTTAAATCATATGTCCCGTGTTTGTTTGTTTTTTCGTTCTTTTTTTTTTCTTCCATTTGTTTTTCTCCCTCAGGAAAATGACTTGAACGACATGCTGAAGTCTCTCCATGAGCTGCCTGTGCCAAAGCCTTTCACGCCAGTCAGCCTGAGTGTGGTAGGTACCGTATACATCTTCTGCTCGATCAGATCCAAGACAGCTGAGCGTGAGACGGGAAAAGCTACCGCAGCGGCGTGTTGCATCAGAGGAGGGGAAACAGTTGGCTGAAGTAGTTAAAAGGAGAGACGCTGAAGACGTAAGGAGTCTAAAAGTGAAGCGTAATGAGAATTAAAGTGGAGGAGCAGAGACTCTGAGCCCAGACTGACACCGTTTAGGAAACGAGAAGTGGCGCTTACAGGTTTCCTTGTGATGAGCTCAAGCTGGACATGTTTAAAGTTGAAGGGTCCTTTCACAACTCATCATGTCTCCTGCTTATCAAAAAGCGAAACGGCTTAACGAGCCCAGGTCCGTCAAAGTCAGCTTCTGTTTGAGTTAGCTCTGACACGACGGCTGATAGAGCGCTGCCAACACAAAACAGTCACATCCCGACGCCCGCCCTGTTTATACGCTGAACGTGAAGGTTTCCAGCGAGTCTGCTGAAGTCACAGTCTCGGCGGAGACTTCACACCACGATGGGATCAAAAGAGCTTCAGCGTCCTTTGTCCTCAAGGACGAGCTCCTCTTCTTTAAACCAATTAAAGCAGCAACCGTAGGTCGTCTCTACAGCTATGATCTCTGAGGGGTATTTATACGATCGCACACATGAATTTACAACACATCAGTTTAACAAAAATACCGTATTTTCCAGCGTATAAGTTGCATTTATTACCGCTGACCCGTTGTGTTTATCATGCATTTATTTAATGGTCAAAGCAGCTTCATTTTGCCTTGGTGGTGCGGCGCCATCCATCCATCCATCCATCCATCCATCCATCCATCCATCCATCCATCCATCTATCCATCCTTCCATCCTTCCATCCTTCCATCCATCATGGCCGGAGCTGCTAGTTCTCCAAGTGTTCCTCCGCCTGCACCAGCTGAGTGAAGCGAGCGCGCACCGGAGGACTCGCTGTTGCTGTTCTTAGAAATTTAACAAGATTAATACTAAAAACAATTATTTGTTAGCTCGACGTTATAGCAAAGGTGTGTCTTACTTAAACTTTTCCTTAATAAATGCACTTTAATGGCCAAAACAGCTTCATTTCGCCTGAAATGTATATAAGTCGCTTCAGCGTACAAGTCGCAGGAATGACAAATCTATGACCCCCAAAAAAAACCTGTGACTTATATGCCGGAAAATACGGTATATGATGTAATCAATGTGTCTATGTGCAGGTTAACAAGGTAAATTTCTCTTTGAGTTAGTTTTAAATAAAACCTATTTATCTCAAAGTCATTGAAGCAGCAGCCCCGGAGAACAGAGGCGATGGCCTCATGTCGTATCTAGAGAAGCCACTGGTTTGGTGTTTAATTGATAAAGCAGAATTATTCCCTTAAATACTTTTTTGTTTACTTTTGTTTTATTTTATCACGGCAGCAAAGGAGCAGAATCATTGTCCCCTTTCACGTGTGAACCCTGTTTTGCTCTCTCTCCTTGTCTTATTGTGCAAGAATGAGCAGTTGTATATTGCCACCGGGCAAGTACTGGGAGATCGGCGAAGCAAGGAGCCGGTGAGTGGAGAGGAATGAGTGAGCGGCAGCCGAGGGTGGAGGGAAGGAGGCTGAACTGCTTCTGTACTAATCGCATGGGAGCCGCTGATTTTCAATATGGCCAAATAAGCTGCACTTTGTATTTTAAATATGACACACAAAAAAAGAAACTATCCTGGGCCTGGGTGTGTTTCTTCTCCTCTGGAAAACAATCAAACTTTGTAAATGATTAATGCCCTTCCACTCTCCTATATTCTCTCTCTGAATATCAAAAGTTTTTTTTTTCTCTCTTTATGTTTAAAGCAAAGGCAATTGTGTTTAAAAAAATCTGCTTGATGCTTTTCCAGTTAACCCACTTCCAACATGTTTTTTTTTGTACAAACAAGTCTTCGAAAGCACAAAAAGAAAGGCAGATGAGCAAACAAACAGCCAATGAAAGCTGCACTTGCATTAAGGAGCACGGCTTGTGATTACCACGATGCCATGTATTTGTACACCAACAGGGGAGCGTGATTTAGCTCAAAGTACAAGAAAGGAAGTAAAATAAGGAAACCGTCTGTACTGTAGTTATTTTATATGGAATTGATTTGTTTTCTCTGAGGTATGACTCAATTCCTTTATATTTTCATGGAGCTTGTTTGTCTACAATCGCTTTTACATTTTAAAATATTCTCATTCTAGTTTGTTTCTATTTGCCTTTCAAATATAAAACAAAAGTAAAATAAATATATAGTTTTGTGATACATGGCAGTTTGCTCTGAATTTAAAATGCATCACTGATTTTATACAAAGAAAAGTCTAGTATTTGCACCTGTCTTCCTTTAGGGGCTTGATAAAAGCAGGCGTGTTTTTTTTTTTCCTTCGCAGGTTCAGAAAACGTGTTAAGCAGAAAACTGAACTGTTCCTCATGAAAAAGCTGCAATAAATCAGATAATTACCAATTTCATCCAGTAAATATAATTTTAAGCCTTTTTACTGGGGATTAACATCTGGTCAGTTCTAGCAAATAATTTTACCATTAACTCATTCATTTGTGTAAATATTACAGACAATATAAAGTAAATTAAGCTGTTGGTCTGGTTATAAATCAGACGTGGGCAACTTTTTTTTTTTTTTCCCCCAAATGCCACATTAAGACATTTAAAGCGATCAAAGGGCCGCAAAGAGAATTAGAAAATACATTTTATTTATGACAGATAATCTAGAACTTTTTCTTTGCATAGTTAGCATGCTTTATAAAACAAGTACAGTGGTCCCTCACTACTTCCTGGTTCGTTTTTCGCAGACTCGCTCTATCGTGGTTTTTCAAAATAACATTGGACTTGACACACAATTGGCTGATTGATGGATGAGCCGCACAATCGGTATGGAATTTTTATTTAAAATTAATTATTTAACATAATTTAGCACCAGCTACACCTGTGTGCAGCCCAAGCTGCAGGAAAAACTTCGTCCTGCAGGTCCTCCTCTGTCCATCTCCGTTCGTCAGTGGAGAAGTGGGCGTGTACTACTGTTCCTACTTCACGTTTTTTCACTTATCGTGGGTCTTCAGGGTACGGAACCCCGCGGTTATCGAGGGACTACTGTATTTCCAAAATCCTTTAGGAATATAAGACATATTGTGTAAACTGGCTCTTGTGACAATTATACATGTTAGCTTAACATGTTATACACTTTTAACTTAACATGTTACACGTTAGTGGAACTATGCAAAACTGATGTATATATTTGTGTTTCTAAGTTTAACGTTCAGTCTAGTTCTTGAAACACGACTTAAAAAATGTTTTTGAAAACGTTTTGTGTAAGATGTTTAATTTGAATTTCCTTAAGTCTAGTTAAAATAAAAAAAAAGTTCAATACAGAAACAACTGGACTTTATTTGTAGCAAGAAAACGTTTTGCTCTTCATCCGAGGAGCTTTCTCAATTCAAAGAAGCAGATTTGGGAGTGAGGCTTAGACTTAAGTCTAGTTGATAAATTGCTACTTTTTGAATCAATCTTTATTTAAAAAGTTTTTTTTTTTTTTTGTTTTTGTTTTTTTTTTAACTAAGGATATTGGGGGTCCTGATGGAGATTTTTCCAGGGCCATTTTTGGCTCTTGAGCCTTAAGTTGCCCACGTCTGTTATAAATTGTCAAATAACGACAATAGACTTGCTTTCTACATGTTTTAATGTGCAAAATATGAATAAAACTATGACCGTTATGTCTTACATGTTTAAATAAATTAATGTGGCATATATAATAGGGCATGTGGGTGTTCAAAAGTAACATGCACATTTATCTTCTGTCTTGGGAAAACAAAAAGTCAGGAGGAAAAGCCCTGGATGTTGGTCCCAGTTTGTTTGTGATGCCTCTTTATCTTCAGTAAGCTCCGCTCAGCTACAACAATGACCATCCCCTGGGAATAAAACAAGTGTTTACTCATAATAATTGTTTTCACCTTTTATTTATTTATTACACATGCGCTTATGGGGGAAAATATTGAGTTTGTTTTTTTAGATTATTAAGAGTCTGTAGTTATTAACCCCTTCTAATCACAGTTTTGGCAACGCTTTACTACTGAGTGATTATCCACTTTGTAAAGGTTTCTGACATGATACAATTTCTACAAATTTGAAAATGCTTTTTAATTAGTACAAATAGGTATTGGGGCATTTGGTGGTTGGGATTCTTTGGATTGAGGGGTTTTAATTATTTTACACACTCTTGTACGTTACATAAATCCAACTGTTTGATCTGAGGAGCAAATCTGCTTTTCTCTTTTTTTAGTGATCAATATTTAATCCCTCTGTGACACATTTGGGGGTGCATGTTGCTAAAGGTGCAACTGAAAGAGCTAAATGTTTTGTAAATTTAAGAGTTTGACCTTGATCTTTTCTTCCAGGAGAAATTCTCAGTAGTGAGTGAGACAACATTGTAACTGTTTATTAGCATAGTATAGCATTTTGCACACGCACGCGCGCACGGAGTTTAATAAATTGCATCAGTAGTTTGAGTTCTAATCACAAACCTGAACCCCGAAGGGTTTTCCTTATAAAACTGCAACAGCGGTGGCCTTAAGGTGTAAATTAACATTTGAAAAAACAGAATTACATTTAAAAAGAATTTTAAAAAATGGAATTACATTAAGCCAAACCGGAAGTGTCCGGAATCGTTTTACAACAAACAGAATTACATTTGAAAAAACGGAATCACATTAAAACAAAGTGGAAGTGGCCGAAGCAGAAGTGGCCCAAATCACATTAGAAAAAAAAAACAAAATTACATTAGAAAAAACTGACATTTGAAAAAAACTGAATCACATTTGAAAAAAATGGAATTACATTAGAAAAAACTGACATTTGGAAAAAAAAAAAAAAACTGAATCATATTTGAAAAAACGGACTTACATTAGAAAAAACTGAATTACATTAAACCAAAGCGGAAGTGGCCCGAATCACATTTGAAAAAACAGAATTACATTAAGCCAAAAAATTTTTTTTTCTTTATTAAAAGCATAAAACCGAACAACAGAACAATTTATAGTACACACACAGCAGATATACAGTTAGCAGGCTATCCTTTAGCCTATAGAAATGGTTTTGTTCAAGCGTAAAGAAGATATGACGCTGGAAGAACTCTGAATGATCTTCAAGGTAATGAAGTTTTGTTGACTTACATTTCAGTTTTACATTTTAGTTTTACTCGCTCTGCATTAGTATTATTGTATACATAACCATGATCATTTAAACAATAAAATTAACACGAGGCAAGCCCCCCGATTTTTCAAACTATAAATAAATGGCAAAGAAAGTTCATACTCAGTAATCCAGGTGTCAAATCTGATAACTCTCAATCAGGTCATCTGGACTGAGGAAGTCTTTCGGACGAAAGACGAAACGTTTCTACAATATTTTTGCTTTGTTTTGTTTTGTTTTTTGAATGTCCAGAGGACCAGACTTAGCTTT
>JARVGS010000979.1:8391883-8402865 GCA_031762315.1 Hypsolebias antenori | reverse complement strand
CAATCGCAGGTGTAGTTGCCCTGGTTGTCCCGACAGATGGCGCTGTTAAAGCAGGGTTCAGAGATGCACTGTGGGAGTGGAGTCTCACAGTGTGGACCAGTGAAGGCTGTGTACGAGCAGTCGCAGCTGTATCTGAGACAAACACATCAGTAAAAAGTTTTGAACGCCTCTCCTTCAGGCTGTTCAGTCACATTTAAAAAAACAAAACAACTGATTATTCTCGTACTCGTTCACTCCATCGATGCACAGAGCCCCGTTCTGGCACGGCTGGTCCCGGCACTCATCGGTGTTGATTTCACATCGCTGTCCTTGGAAACCAGGGAGGCAGGTGCATCTGAAGCCCCCTGCGTAGCTATGGCAACCGTCGCTGTTTAGACAAGGCTGTGATTGACACTCGTCAATCTGGATCTCACAAGTGGCGCCTGTGTGAGCATCAAAGCAGGGCAGATGTCAGAGGTGGTCCGGCTGCACTCGCTGACGGCGGGGGGCGAAGGCCTGCAAAGCTTTCATGTGGACAGGCCAGGATAATGGAGGCATTGTTCTTTTATATCACAGCAAAGCTTCTCTGTGAATGTTTGTCACTTTCATGTTGTAAAACCTCGATTTGGGTGTTTCTTGCACAGTGGATGATGGAGGATGTGTAACATTCTATTGTTCTTTAGATACAGAGTTTCAAACTAGATCACCTTCTGTTGGGCTGCAGCTGTTTTGGTCAAACCTTGACAATAACATGTCATGCTCAGAGTATGTGTTTTGGATGACTCTCAGCTGCCACCACGTCAAATATCCACTCATTTTCTGTAAAAACAAAAAGACTGAACTACGGCCATTTTTTTGTGGGCTTATGTTGAATAGCTGTGAATAAATCCGATTGGTTCCTAAAGTAGATGTACATCCAATGATTAGTTTCTGAGAGCTTCAATAAAACTGGTTCTTGAGATATTTTGCTAACAGACAAACAAGTTTGATGCCAATGCTTTGTGTAAAAGTTTTAAGCCAAAAATCTTAAGGCAATGATTGGTATTTAGCGTGTATGTTAAGAAAGAGTCCCCACTTCGATGTTATCAAAATTGTACATCTGTAAAAGTATTTTATTTGATTTTTTTCATTATTTTTATGCCAGTTCAGTGTGGCAGCCATCTTGATTTGGACAGACTCCAAAAATAAATAAGATATCAAGGTACAGCCTAAGAATTTTCTTGAAAGTTAAAAAATATATAGTGTTTTGAAGGACAGGCAGACCGAGTTTACTCTAAATAGCAAAAAGCAGTGTTAAACAAACATGTGATCTGCTCAGAATATGTGAGAGGGGTGCAGCTCAGTTACTACCACAAAAAACTTTTGATCAATATCTGTAAAAAATTGCAGCCATTTTTGAGTTATTAAGGTCGGCTGGCTGCAGGGGCCATCTTTAAATGTATAGACTTCAAACGTTAATCAGTTGTAGATGTGCATCCAATGATTTTCTGCAAGTGTCATGAAAACTCTTCCAGTGGTTCATGGAATATTTCGTTAACAGACACTCGTGCAACCACAAATGCACACACAAGGGCAACAACGTGCCATCGCTTTTGAATGGTGGACGATAATAACATTTTATTTTGGGATTAAACTGTAAAGACTTCCTCACCTGTGAATCCTGGAGAACACAGACAGGAAAACCTCCCCACTCCGTCCACGCAGGTGGCTCCGTTCCTGCACGGCTGTGAAGCGCACTCGTTCACATCTATCTGGCAGTGAGCACCTTGGAAGCCTGGCACGCAGAAGCAGGAGTAGCCGTCCCCACGGTTTCTGCATATAGCTTGGTTCTGGCATGGGTTTGGGAAGCAGTGGTCCACAGTTGGAGGCAGCTCGTCAAGGGATGCACCTAAGAACACATCGCATTTAGAGACAAAACATAACAAACAGCTTTATTTAAAGATAAATGCAATGAAAAGCTCTATGACTGTAAAGACATATGCAACTCAGACATGTTAAAATTAATCCGTTTTCTCTCTAAATGCTAATTCTTTGCAATGTAGGCATAGTTTCTATAAGCCTCTCTTGTTGCAATTAAACACGAGCAAGCAGCTGTTGCTACAAGGGTTTTATTTTTCAACATGTAAGGGCCTCTTGGCTGCCTGCCGTATAAGATCCACTTTTACCACTTAGCTTTAGCATTCAATTAGTTTCCAGGCTACGCCAGTAAATAAATACAAGGATTTATCATTAATATTCATGCATTTAATGTGGATTTAATCAGGAGGGCATTAAACATTTGGTTTCAGTTAAGGGTTTGCTTCGTTTCTTAATCAGTACGACATAATTTGTACATTTAGGGTCAGCACTTTTTTTTTTTTTTTTTTTTAATTCTTATGCCATTAGTGATTTCAAATTTTGCACCAAACAATCAAACAGCAGCAAAAAAAAAAAAAAACCTAAAACATTAGACCCAAAGACCCAATGTATTCTGAAATTTAAAACAAAACCCGTTGTAGCCATTTTTATGTCGATTACAATAGATGTACATTCAATGTCTATGATCTGAGAGTTTCATTAAAATCAATCTCACGGTTCACAAGATATTTTGCTAACACTAGAACATGCATACACAGATGCATATGTCATTATTGCCTCATGTTTTTGGGAGCAGGTGAATAAAAACATTTAAACATGTTAAGAAAATGTATTAGTTGCAGCAGATCTCACAAAGAATTGTACATTTGTAATCTGCTGTTTATTTTTTATCTTTACCGCTCACTTCTGTGTACAAAATAATCAACAACTTCAGACAATGTCCTTAAATCTGTAAACCTGTTAAACACATGATTTTTTTAAATTACTGACAGATTTGAAATAAATAAAAAAGATTAAATTGTTTCAATGTCACCTGCAAAATTCAACGTTTAAAGTACGGGGTGCTGTTTAAAGTTACACAGTGAAAAATAACAGCAATATTTTAGTTTATTTAGCTTTTAATACGGAAAAAAAAATTTTTTTTTCTTCCCAAAGTCATATTTTCACCATATTATTCACATTTATAAATGTCAGTTTCAAACTAAATATGTAATTTATAAGCTAAATATTTAGTTTACAAACTAAATACTTAGCCTGCAAGTTGAATATTTAGTTAGCAAGCTAAATATTTAGGTGCAAAGTAATATTTAATTTCCAAACTAAATGTTTAATTTCCAAACTAAATACTTAATTTCTAAGCTAAACATTTAATTTCTTAGCTAAACATATAATTCCTAGACTAAATATTTAATTTGGTAACTAACTGTCTAACTTGCAAGCTACATATTTAGCTTGCAAGTTAAATATTTAGGTGAAAGTTAAATATTTAGTTAGCAAATTAAATGTTTAATTTGGAAATTAAATGTTTAGCTTAGAAATTAAATGTTTAGTTTAGAAATTAAATAATTAGCTTGGACAATAAATATTTAGTTTGGAAATTAAGTGCGTAGTTTTGAAAATAAATATTTAGCTTGGAAATTAAAATTTTAATTTACACCAAAATATTTAGTTTACTAACTAAATATTTAACTTGCAAGTGAAGTATTTGGTTTATAAACTAAATATTTAGTTTACTGACTATATATTTATCTTGCAAGTGAAGTGTTTAGTTTACAAACTAAATATTTAGTTAGTAAACTAAATATTTAGTTTACTAAATAAATATTTAATTTGCAAGTGAAGTATTTAGTTTGTAAACTACATATTTAGCTTGTAAATTAAATATTTAATTTGGAACTATAACATTCATAATTGTATGAATAACATGGTAAAAATATGACTTTTGAAAAAAAAACACTCTTTTTCTTATTAAAGGCTAAATAAACCAAAAATATTTATGTTAATTTTTGACTGTGTAACTTTAAAAACAGCAGCCTATACTAAAGAACCTCAGTTCCACAGTGAAGCATTTTTGGAGGGTCATCAATCATGACTGCCCGAGACTTCCTCCCTGCAGTTCTTGCTGTAGAAATGCTTAAAAAACATAAAGACAGGATTCTGGCAAGGCCTCTTCAAAGTGGCAAACTTCAAGTAGAACAAATGGACAGGCTCAGAACCCACAAGCCATGTAAAGGACCCAAATAAAAAAGTCACAAAAAGATAATGACACAAAAAGGAGGCTGCAGATCTATTCAAGTGTTGCTTCTATTAGACAGCAATCAGACTGCAGCACGATCTGAAAAGTCTTGAAAGTGAAGACAAGTGAAAGAAGGTGAAAGAATAACTTACAAGCTCATTAGAGGCCATTGCATTGGTCCTGCTGACACAAGACCATTCGTATAATCACACAAAGTAATCATCCTTCAAGAGCACAATCAGGCCGAGAGGCTGTTAAAGATGCAGAATAGCAATCCTCGGTCACTGGAGGAGCAAGATAATCAGTTTCAGAGAACAAGCTGTAAGGTTTTCCACAAGCATCAGATGTGTCCAGATTTGGAGGAAATAAACTTCAACTCAGTGCCAACGCACTACATCAGCTCCCATTACAACCATCAAGCTTTAAATTCAGCCCAGATTAAATTGCAAATTATGTTTTTGTCTAGTTTTTTATTTTATTTTCCTGAATCCACTGATCTGCCTTTGAGACAGAGCATCAGAGCCAGGGCCACAGTTCCAGCCAAGCTCACATCCCCCTCAGCATACAAGGCTCCTTCATATGCAAATCACTACTGAGGCTCTTTGTTTGCTTCTATCTAAAAAGGTCCTAAAATGGCACCTGTGGGGCACCTGACCTCTCCTCTGCACTGACGCGTATCGCTGCTGCATGCGTCTGTTTGAGCCTAGATAAGAAGGCGTGTTGTTTTAAAGCATTTTGGACACATTCAGAGATCTTGCTTGTGACCACATGTCCTCAGCACCCCCCGGTTCCGTCTCCTGAACCTTTTCATTGGTCACTGTAGGCTGTCCTCCTATTGCTCGGAGCTCTTTTAGTCATCTTTAGCTCCTCGGTGTGCGGAAAATGAATGGAGAATAATACAGGCAATGATGTCACCTCGTAGACATGTCATTGAGATTCCAAGCATGAGCTAGTTAAAATGCATGCTCTGATTAAAAACACACACAAAATTGGATCGTGTTTTTGATTTTAGTTATTTTTTTTTGCTTTAATACTTATAAAAGCATGTTTTTTTTTTTCTAACCTGTGATCTTAAGAGTTTTTCTTATGTGAGAGGAAACTGAACTTTAATTATCAGTTATTTTAGTTAAATAAGTGGGGAAAAAGGCTTGTCACCTGGTGCAAAAACGATCTAATACTGTACAGTATATTAAAAATCACAGAGCAACAGTTATAAAAATATGTTGATGTAAATAATAAAACCTTAACAAGCACTTACCATTAACAAGTGAAGAGATGAAAATCACACCAGCCAGAATATCAAAGATGTGCACAAAGTGAAGAAAATACATTTTCACGGCAGGAAATCATCCTGTTGCTTGTAGTCCAGTCCAACCATCAGCAGATCTCTCTCCTCTGGGATTTATCTGCTCGTCCTGCAGCGACTCTGCTGTTGTCAACTCCAGACACACTTGAAGCACATTTCTCCTCTGCTCATGCTGGAGTGCCATCCAGAGCCTCCATCACACATGAGACAATTACAGATTGAAGTGTGGCGTTTAAGGGAGTGAGCACACACACAGCAGAACAAAACAGCCATGAATCTTATGGGAGAAAGTTATAGTCACCCCGCTGACTAAAGAAATGATGGTTATTTAATCTAAATAATAATGTATATGTCTGTATGTAATCAAAATAAATAAAACTCTTAATTAGTAAATAGGTTTTAAACAAAAAAATATATCAGACTTCAATAAAAAATTAACTCAATAATTTGTTAACAATTATTTTTAGAATTAAGTTATTTTACTATATCATAAAGGCGCTTGTTGCACCTTATAAAAGACATATATAAAAGAGTTATCCTAAACTGGTGTAGTTCGGAAGAGTTAACTCCAGTAAGTTCTACAGATATGCTGATGTGCAATTCTAAAATGCGGGAAGGCACCCAATGTAAACAAAGCGCAAACCACGTGGAAGCTTGAGTCACATGACTGCTCTGTGTAGGCTGACAGAAATGTGTCAAAATCATACAAGCGTAGAATGAAGAAGAAATTGTTTAGGTGGAAATATAAAAGCTTTCAGTGCAACACAAAAAAGATGAGAAACAAACAGACATGTCAATACAGACTTATTTTCAGTTGTTTCCATTGATAAATAAATGCACTTAGCAGTTGGCAGGTGATCACAAAGTTTTAAATTTAGAGACCAACCGGGAAAAAATATTGCTTGGATAGGATACTTCATGATTTTTTATTTTTATTTTTAAGCTGGTCCTTATATTACTTTAAAGTCATTACAATTTATTATGAATAACATGCATGTATGTATTTATTTATGAGTGATATCAAGAACATTCAACGTGGCTATTGCACGGTTTGTGTTCTATTTTTTAATTGTTATAATGAAAAATAGTGTCTCGGTCAAAATGTCGGATCATTAATATTTTTGTGTCATTATTAAAAACAGCTAAAACTAAGCTACTGATGTGCAAAACATAAAAAAAAACTTCAGTAAACATTAAGCGTATAAATAACGCGATACTTATGCGCACGCGCAATTCCCACCGTAAACAAATATTTAAAAAAAAGTTCTAAACACCTAAAATATTGTTATACTTACGCTTGTGAAGCTTAAACTGCAGTAAAGGCTTAATATTTTAATGTACTAAAAAGCATATTTTATAAAGTTATTAGCCTATTAGCATTAGCATCAACATCGCTCTACAAACCGGAAGCAGACGTCTCACTGCAAAGCGGAACAGCCAATGAGTGAGAGGCTACGCGTTTCCATAGCAACAGGGGACGGCCGTTAGGTACTGGTATGATAACCCAACACATACTACATTAGCGTGTCGCCTAAACGACTCGGTTCGAGTTACGGAGTGTTCAAAGTGCAAGCGAAGAGTGTCACCTCCTCTGTAAAGCAAACATGTCGAAGTCTTCCAGAGCTCGTTCAGTGGAAAGTTCACCTGAGCGCTCAGCGGACACCGCAGGTAAATTATTAACGTCCATCCCCGCTGTTTACTCAATACTCCGCTAATAGACGCAAAAAGAAATGTCACTAGATTATGATCCATCACATCAAGTAAAGTTTCTCCTTTAAACACGTGTATGGATGTTACACTCTTTTAGTTTACTGTGAAAAATATATGAAATGCACTTTAGAACATTACACATTTCCCATTTCACCTTTTATTTACACTAGGAACAAATTCTTATTTATAGTGGCAAGCACCAACATGTACTTTAAGTTTTATTTTATTATATATTTTTCCTGTGGTAGATCTGAGAATTGAAGTCCAAGCAGAAGGTGAAAACAATCAGCTGCTTCCTGTCAAAGACAAGAAGATCCCACATGAGCTCCTGCTCAGCCTCACCTCCACAGTCTGCAACAAGAACTCAAAGGGGCATATCGCACATCACCAGCACTGTCAGGTATACTCCACTTCTTCATACATGAAATTACAATGATTGCATTTGAAAATGTGTTTTTCTTTTGCACCAAACAATCTTCTGTTTTCTTTTTGAAGACATCAAAAGAGTACGTACAAAACAAAAACTAGAAAGATCCTGGAGCGGCTTTGATGGGGACTGCCACGCCATGGCGGCCGTTTTAAATTTTAGATGACAAAAACGCCTACGTTTTGATATACAATAATTTGTATGTGTATCTTAAAAGATGCGGTAGGAAGAGTTTGTTTGATGACATACCAAGAAACCTCTGGATGTCATGTGACCTCACTGTGGCATTTAGAAGCTGTTAAGAGTTTGATCAGTGTTTTTCAATTAGAAAAATGGGAGTGGTGGCACAGAGGTTAAAGAAGGTGGGCGATCAGAAGGTTGCCGGTTCAACTCCCTGGACCGACAACATCAAAATGTGGGCGTGAAAGGTGAAAAACCCACACCTGCTTCAACTCATTTGCCCCACTCTGGGCCCTTGAGCAAGGCTCTTAACCCCCTGAGTGCTCTAGATGGCAGCTCTCTGCTCCACACAGAGGGCTGTGGTAGCTCGGTGGTCTGTGCATCAAAATGGCATCTGGGATTAAAAAAATAAATAAAATAAAATTGCCAAGTCTTCATGCAAGTTAGTTCGCTGTGGTAACCCCTGAAGAAGGGAGCAACCGAAAAAAGAAAAAAAAAATAGCATCTTTGTTTGCACACTACGGCTCCATGGTAACTCGAAATCTTTTATCATCATGGTGCCAAACCGGCCGTTTTGATATACAATATTGGAGGGGTATACATTTCGGTTTAGGGCGAACTAAAGTTGGTAGAAGAGCAAAACCCTTTTCAGGATAATGGTGGCTTTTCTTTTCCAATTCAGATCCGGAAAAGTTGAATCGAGGGTACCAGACAGAAACTTCTCCAAAGACGGCACTGCACATTTTGACCCAACAATAATGCCAGAAAACACTGAGTGAATATTTTTTTTAACATGCAGTAGACCATAACACATTGATTGCAGTCATAAAGTACAAACTCCACAGCAGCCATGGCCAACTCTTAACTTTGCTTCTGTTTCCAGTTAAATGTTGCAATTAGTTCGTCTAAGTAAACTAGGACCCTTCATTTCAGTGAAATGTTCAGTTTTTAATAAAAAGTAATTTGCACACGCAGTATTTAACTGATACGAAGACTTGAGCATTTGTCTTTCTGTGTGGCAGTTTGGTTTGATGTTCTGACTTCATACGCAGGACTTTGAAATCAGACGTCCAGATGCAGTCTGGCATCATGCGCGTGGACGCAGTAAATACAAATACTTTCTGGAGCAGCCAACATCCCTGACAGGAGCTGGCAGGTCAGATCTTTTTCAATCTAATAGGCAAAAATAATGGAAATTTGACATATCTCCGAGATATATGTATTTTTGACAATCAACAGATAAAATAATGTAACTAAGAAACATGAATGTCTTTATGGCTGATCTCCATGTAGGGATATTTCCTTCATCTGTGACGCTGTGGTCACTCAGAAGAGGGCTGCACCCCTCCCACCAGTGATGCAGGTCAAAGAGACACAGGTGAGCTGCCTTAACTCGTTTTTTTCATAATATGTGCACCTGTCACATGTGGTGTCATACAATCAAAAGTAGTGCATGCATCAGTTTTCCAAAAGCATGACAGTAAAAAAAAAAAAAAAAAATAGAAGCAACTTAAAGGAATTTATGTAAATTAAACTACAGTGTGTCTAAAGCGCGATGGTAGCCTGAATGTTGGCTCCAAAAATTAAATATGCTCTAAACCTTTACCTGGTTATGTTGTATAAAGAAAAGGAAATACCATCCATCCATCCACCCATCCATCCATCCATCCACCCATCCACCCACCTATCCATCCATCCATCATCCTTCTATTCATCCTTCATCCATCCATCCATCTACCATCCATCCATCCATCCAACCATGCATTCATCCACCCATCCATTCACCCACCCATCCATACATCCATCCATCCATCCATCATTCATCCATCCATCCATCCATCATCCATGCATCCATTCATCCAACCACCCAAACACCCACCCATCCATCCATCCATCCATCCATCCTTCATCCATCCATCCAATCATCATCCATCCATCCATCCATCCATCCATCCATCCATCCATCCATCCATCCATCCATTCTTCTCCATGGCTGGGTCACAGAGGCAACAGGTACCGGAGGTAAAAAAAAAACAGACTTCTCTCTGTCCAGCACCCTCTCCAGCTCCTCCTGGGGGGGTCCCATGGTGGTCAGAAAGAATGCATAATCCCTCTAGTGAGTTCTGGGTTTGCCTCGGGGTCTTCTCCTAGTGGCATATGCCAGGAGAGCCTCCATAGGGGCGCATTCAGGAGGGATCCTGAACAACTGCATGATGAACCACCTCAGCTGGTGCGGTGGAGCAAAATTCCAAGCTCTCCCTGGATGATGATGCTCCTAAGCCTGAGCCCAGCCACCCAACAAAAGAAGCTCTTTTCAATCACTTGATCTCTTTCTTGAGTTTATAATAAATACCCGAGGGTTGGATTGTGGACAAACCAGTAAATTGAAAGCTTTGAATTTGGAATCAGCTTCTTCTTCACCATTGGAGCGACAGTCTAATTACTGTGGACAGGGCCCCCATCAGTCGAGCCATCCCCTCCAAAATACTTGAACTCCACTGATTAAGGCAGGTCTCCTGATATTTTATATTGCGTTTATAATTTTTTTTGTTCCTGTTTTCACCTTAAAACGGTTTGACCTCTTCCTCAGTCACCACTTGGTATAAAATCCTGACTAAATAGATATATATCAATTTGTAATTTTACCTTAGTGTGTTTTTAAATGTGTTCAGGTGTACATGTATTGTCACTAATCTGTATATGTTTACTTATATCTGGTACTAGGTAATATTTTTGCTTTTCAGAACTTGACTGTGTCAGAAAATGTCATCCCTGAAGAATATCGCATTGTGAGGAACAAAGGTTTACGATGCCTCGAGTTGTATGAAGAGTGAGTCTGCTTCATGATGCTCACTGTGCTGCAGTTCATTCTCAAAGCGGTGCAAAGTTTTCTGTTAATTTTCATGATGTTTCTAATCCACAGTGCATTCATGGTGCAGCTGAGGGATCAAAATCAGAGGTTACGAGTTCTCCCATCACTGTGAGTAGAAAAAAATAGTATTTATTAAATAGACTGTCTGGGGGCAGCATGGTGGCTCAGTTGGTAGAGCCGTTGCTTCTCAGCGAGAAGGTCACCGGACCAAATCCTGGCATGGGGACCTTTCTGGGTAGAGTTTGCATGTTCTCTCAGCGCATGTGTGGGCTTTCTCCAGGAACTCAGGTTTCCTCCCACAAACCAAAAACATACATGATAGACTAACTTTAAATTGTCCCTAGGTGTGAGTGAGAGAGTGAATGATTGTTTGTCTCGTTTGTCTCTATGTGTCTCTGTGATGGACTGGAGACCT
>JARVGS010000979.1:8320211-8331485 GCA_031762315.1 Hypsolebias antenori | reverse complement strand
GGGAAAAAAGGGGCAGATATAATAAGATTTTTTTCTTCATCTGCTGCCTTTCATTTTATATATATGTAGCTTTTTTTGTTATGCGTAAATTGTTTCTTTGTAATTTGTATTTTATTATAAAATGAATGAATAAATAAATGAGAAAATGAAATGAAATGAATGAAAAACCTTTCAAATTGATTTCCTGTCACGTTTCGTGTGTGAACACCGAGCAGGACCCACTCTGCACAGCCCATGGCATGTGGAGTGAAGCATGCTGGGTAAATATGAAACCACAGAGAGGAAGTTTTGTTGGCAGAGCCAGAGGCCTCTGGAAGCTCTTATCTACTATTGTAGCTTTGCTGCAGCCGCTGTGTGTGCGCGTGTGTGTGGTGACTCATCAGATACACACACATACACACTTCCTGACATAATCAGCAGGACAAACTTATTGTGTGCATGCAGCGAGGCATGATGTACTCAAAGTTAGACGCTCGCCTTGAGAAGCCAGTCAAACGTAATTAAAGGTTAGTGATTCCTGGACGGGATGCGTATCACCCGTAATCTCATGTAATATGGGGAGATGTCATATTCAGATTATTCAACCGTCCAGTAAACATTTTCTTCAAGGTTTCATTTTATTTATTTATTTTAAATTTTGGCAAAACCTTTGGTAGTTTGAACCAAGTGTCTCAATTTAGTTCAAGTTCAATAATGTTAATTTTCCTCAAGGGACAATTTGTTTCACAGTCAGTAGGCACACCAAACATCCATACTACACAAGACTGATACGTTAAAATAACAATACATGAAATCATCACTGTACGTCGAGAAGCCTGATCGCTACAGGGATGAATGAGTTTTTTTAGTCTGTTCATGATACCTGCGTCCAGATGGAAGCAACCTGAACTCACCATGGAGTGGGTGATCAGGATCTGCCAGAATCAGCCTGGCCTCGTTCACTGACCTCGCCCTGTGTAGGTCAGTGAGGTTCTGTAGAGCTGTGCCAACAGTTTTGCTGCACATCCCTGAGAGTTTGTTCCTGTTTTTGTGCGTCAAAAGTCCAAACCAACAGATGAAGGTAAAAGTTAAAAAGATTCAATAAAACATGAATAAAAACTGATCATAAACAAGAATCAACATTAAAAACCACAGGACTTCAGATAAAAATGCATTCTCTTCTTCTTACAAAGTGAGTTCACATGGGGGTTAAAGGTCAGTTTGTTATCAAGAACAGTTCCCAGATACATCACCTCAACAGCTTCACCATGAATGACCACAGGAGCTGCAACTGGTCTTTTTCTGAAATCAATGACCATCTCCTTTGTTTTAGAAACATTTAACTTTAAAAAGGAAGGCTCACACCGTTCATTGAAGTCCCCGACCACAGGCCCGGGGTCTGGACCATCACTGCGCAGAAGGGACAGGACGACAGAATCATCAGCAAACTTTAAAATGCGACGCTGTGGGAAATGGCTGCAATTTAAATTTCTTTCATATAATTAAAACTGTATTTCTGTCAGATTATTTTGTACTTGAACTGATTTTCAAAATAAGTCATTTGAAAAAAATTAAAAGGCCACTCGGGATACAAATGACAACATAAAATAAACATTAATCCCCATTTTTTTAAAAGGTAGCAAGTTTTTGCACTTATACAACCTATTAATTATAACATTGATGTTGTTTAGTTTTATGTTTATGCACATTTTGATTATAATTCCTAATATAAATACATTGCTGAAGCCTCTACTTCCGCATTTTGTCCTCGTTATTGATCATTTCGAACACTTTTCTTGTAGCTGTTTCTTGCGGCTCATTCAGTCGGAGATGGTTTCAATTAATTTTCTGAGCCAGTCCTGCTGACCAGCAGAACAGCAGAGCAGTAATTACAGCTTCCCTGTCTGCTGCTCTGAGCTGCATGTGTGCAGAGACGAAGCACTTCTGCCACATCTGAAGAGAAGCTGGCATAAAGCAGGGGAGGAGCACAGCAGTTATAATAAAATCCTGTAAACCCTCATAAACTGTGGGCGCAAACGCAAAAGCCTGAATGTTCAACATCACACACTCTTCCTGTTCAAGGAGTCTGCAGAGCCGGACATAAATTCAGTACAAAAATCAATTTAAATCCACAGTTTAAGTCACTCTTGATGGTTAGAAATGTTTCCAGCAGGCAGTCCACTTGTCGAGATTATTGAAAATCCTAATCTCAGTGGTTCTGGTCAGAATTTGATGTTTTGACCGTATTTTTCGGTTTATATGGTGCATCGGATTATAAGGCGCATTAAGTGGAACAGGTTAATTTTGACAGATTTTTGCAAGTAGGTATCTCTGCAGACAAATTTGGAAGGCATATCTGGGGGGCGACATCTGATTGGACCATAGAAAAATGGGCGTGTTTAGAGGGCCACATCTGATTGGATGATAGAAAAATAGGCGTGCCTGGAGGACCACATCTGATTGGATTATTAAAAAATAGGCGTGTCTGGAGGGCCACATCTGATTGGACAATTAAAAAAAAAAGGCTGAACAAAAAAAAACAAGCTGTTTGTGTTAGCCGCAAACATATATTGTCTATGGTGTTAACCGGTTTGACATTAGCGGCGTCTCAGGTTCAACATTGGCAGCGTTTCCAGTTCGACATTAGCAGCGTCTCCATAACTTTTCTTTCCGCTGCTCTTAACACAGAACCTCCGGTTACATTTCAAAATAAGAGCAACATAAATGGGTAGTGGGGAGGGCTAAATGTTTGTTTTTTAATACCTAGCAATTACATTAAAAAACAAAATCTGTTTTTGAATAATGGGAAAATAGTTACAATCGATTCATAAAGAAAAAAAAATAAAGTAATCAAAATAATAATGATTTTTTAAATAGCCTTGGGAGAAAGGCTGTTTCCTCTAACTTCACATTTTCTTGTTCAACCTTTTAAAGCAGTCACTGCAGGTGAGTGATTGTCAGTTTCTGTAAGATTTCTGCAACTGGAGCAGGTATTTCTGCTTACTGGTTAACTTCCCCAGCTGTCTCAGATTTTAAAAGTCAATCCTACTCCATGTTTCAGCTCCTTTCACAGATCAGCTCTCATAGAAGAGCACTTATAAAGAGCAAATTTTGTTTTTAGCTTCGTTTTGGGCCGTTATCTTGTTACAGGACTCACAATCTTTAACTGAGACGAGACTTTTTGACAAATAGGAGCAGGTTTCGCTTCAGATGCTTCATATTTCATTGTACCCAGACCACACTCAAACCAACCTGTGTTAGGTGCAGCCTACAACCAAAGGACTAAAGAAAATCTTGTGTTTGACAGCAGATATAACGCAGTTCCTTGGAAAACTTCAGTTTCAAAAAAGACCTGACGTAACTTACCTAAAGAGCCATCAAATGCAGTTAGCCAATCAGTGTTTGCCCTCTACAAATGCCTATTCTCCAGAAACGCCCACTTCTGGTCTACAGAGAACGCCTTCTCGGTTTTTTAGCACCATGTACCACATAAAATCGGTTCGAGTTCAGTAAGCACAATCAGAATTAATTCATAAGGTGCACTGAATTATGAGGCTCACTGTCTATTTTTGAGGAAATTAAAGGATTTTAAGTGCGCCTTATAGTCCAAAAAATACGGTATTTTTCATCTTCCAAATAATGTCCACAATCTCAAGCTGATAGCAAGCAGAGGGACTTTATTTCATCAAACATAGCATACACACTTACAATAAGAGTTTAATATCCAACTGAAGGACATTTTTTCACACGTTTCATTAAGAGAATGGAGGAAATGCTCATTTTTCATTCTTTATTAAAACATTTTCTTGACGGGGAATGGGGGTTGTATTTTTTTATTTTTTTTATTTTATTATTATTATTTTTAAGGGTAATATATGGAAAAACGGGGAAAAAGCCAAGACAGGAAGTTGTTGTTTTTGTCAGAAAATATGTGCAACTTTAGAAATATATGCCAAAACAATGAAAATGAGTTGCAATTAATTAAATTAATTTAATGAAGAAAGACGTCTTTCCCACTGTACATTTGTTTTATTCACGAATATCTTGAAAGCTGTTCAGTAAAGGACGTCCTTTTTGGTTTGCAACATAATGCACTCATTTCTCCGATAAACATTTGTTACTAATTGACATTTTATATTGTTTGTGAATATTTCTTTGTAGTGCTGTAAGTTGACTGTTGTTGTGAATTGGCATTATATACGTAAATAAATTCTGTTTAATTGAATTGTTTTCAAGGAGTTACATTAAAGGTCTGAACTGACAGCAGGTCAGAGTAAAATGCAAACTTTTGATGTGGAAGTACTTTGGTAATGTTTTGCTGAAATAAACAGACTTCTAAAATAAAAACTCAAAGAGATGTGCGGTAAGAAGTACAATTTCATTAAAATCTTTGAGTTAGAGGAGCCAAATGATGTGCTGTTTCTGTTTTTTGTTTTGTTTTTTTGTTTTTTTTGTCTTTTGGGTAGCTTTTAAATTTTTTATTTGTGGATAAAAATGTCTCAATCAGAGGAAATGATTTTAAAAAGTGCTCATATGCCCAGGAAGGGATTTGGATTGCAGACTCCGGTCTGTTTTTTTAGTGCATTGCAACATAAATTAATGAAGATCACAAAGATTCAATCGTTTTTAATCTTGTCCATTGTGATAAAAAATATTTTGCATGCTATTTGAGATTGATAAAGAGAGATGACATTTAAAAGGTAGAGGGGGGTGTGAGGGGTGGGTAATGAAACTCTTAGAGAATAATTAATAGGCTGACGTCCACAGCCAATCAACTTCACGAGCCAACCCACTTCAAAATGCCTGCCACAGCAAAGCAATCTTAGTAAACACCAAATTTCTATAATTCACAGTTTTATAGATAGATTGGTAAATCCAACAAAGTTCAGTCAGGTCATCTGTCTTGATTTCTTTCTTCTTCTTTGTTGTTGTTGAGATGTTTCATCCTTCATCCAAAGGACTTCATCAGTCCAGGGAGCCACGACGCACTCAGTCCCAAAGGTAGCACACTCAGATATTGGATCAGCCAGCTTGCTGGTGATGATTTCTGGGGCCCGCCCTTTCCACCGTCAACTCCCCTAAGGCAGCCATAGCCAAAGTGGTTCAAAATATCAAAGTTCATGCTCAATAATCTAAGTAAAAATCACAGGACAATGGGACATGTTGTTGTTGTTGTCGTTGAGGTGTTTCATCCTTCATCCAAATGATTTCATCAGTACGGGAAGCCACTACAAACTGAGTCCCACAAGTAGCACACCAACATAGTGGACCAATCATTTCACCATTCACCCCCGAACTGGTGAAGTCCTTCGGATGAAGGACAAAATGGCTCAACAAAAAAGAAAAAAAGGAACTATCCATATGACCTGACTGAACATTGTTGGATTTTCTGCCTGGATTATTGTGCATGGACTTTGATATTCTGAACCACTTTGGCTATGGTTGCCTCAAAGGAGTTGATGGGGGAGAGGGCGGGCCCCAGAAACCACCTTATCACCAGCAAACTGGTTGGTCCACTATGTGAGTGTGCTGCTTGTGGGACTGAGTTTGTTGTGGCTCCTCGGATTGATGAAGTCCTTTGGATGAAAGACGAAACGTCTCGAAATAAAAAATAAAAAGAAAGAAACCGTCCAGATGACTTGACTAAACTTTGTTGGATTTTCTACCTGGTTTATTGAGCATGAACTTTGATGATAGATTGGTAAAGTTTGGTGTGGTAGTAGCTGAACATCGTCCCCAACACATACTTTGAGAGCAACACTTTGGGCAACATCTTTGCTTAAAACATTGGCATTGACTGTTGGAGTTAACACTGTTTGTCTGTTAGCAAAATATATCATGAAGCACTTATAAACACTCAGAAAGTAACGATTGGCTTCACATCTGCAACTGATTAACTTTTGTAGTTAGCCCACTTCGTTAAAACTCTGACATAAACAGACGATAATATGAAGTTTGATATTAATTTGTGAACAATGCTAGCTGTTATTACATATGAGAATATAATCTAGATCTATAATCTATAATATAATAATCTAGCTGGGGGGTGGATTCGCTACTTTTTCCTTTTGACTGTCCTTTTGGCTGCCATTTTTTTAATTTGTAAAAAAGTTGTATGCCTCTTTTATGATTGTCTATTGTTTTCATTGTTATCCACTGTTGTCATCACTCTTTGTTAATCAGGTCTCTCTTGTAAAAGAGTAATGGGATTAATCTGTCAAAATAAAGGTTGAATGAAAAGAACATTGGCTGTAATTAAAAAAAAAACACACTTTAATTACAATAGTTCTGCTAGCAGGTGATTTTAGTTGTAGTAGCTGTTAAAGTGCAGAGGAGGGGACAAATAAAATGGAAAAGCCAAAACAGTCCAGACTGTGCTTTTCTTGTACCAAGACAGATAATCTAGTTTGGCAGATTTAAATGAATTAGACACAGAGTTTTAAATGTTCTTAATTTGTCATGTGAGTAAATCTGCAACAAGCAGCAAGCATTAAAGGCTGAATCAGGAGCTGGCAGGCCAGAACAAGTGCGGCAGCCGAGTATCAGAGCTTATAACGTTCAGCATCATAAATCTGCCTGCAGGATATGCAGGTCCACAACGCGCTCCGGACTTTCTGAGAAAAACACTTGAGCCTTCTTCTCACTCGCTGCTCAGTTTCTTCACATCTTCACAGGGACGGGGCCGCCTGTCTCACCCTCCTTATTGATTATGTGCCTTCACCAGGCCGAGAGGATCATCCTGGAGAGTGGTCCTTCATATTCATCGCATTCTTTCTGCTCCAAACGATCCTGAACAAAATCAAGTAATTAACCAAAAATAGTTCAGAGTCATCAATCATCTGGCTGCAGCAGCTTCTGAAGCAGGATAAGATAATGGCTGGTCGAGACCCCCCCTCTCCCCCAATGGTTCATCAGTGCATGAAAGTTTTCGAAATTATTTGGGGGTGTCTATGTCTTGCAACTCTGTCATTTCTTAACAGTAGATGTTAGTTAAACATCTGGCATGGAAGGCATGGGCAACATGCATTCCTTTGCCACTGCTGCTCTAAAACTAACCCCTGCAAGTGTGTTTCTTTGACACCCACACAAACATACCATACTTTTTGCTGTATAAGTCATAGCTTTTTGCATAAATTTGCATGCCCTGTGACTTATGTGGCAATGCGACTTATTTATGTTTTCTTTCCTCCCATATTTATAACCCAATTTTTGGTTGAGAGCTGACAATTTCATTCACTCTGGCATGGAAAATATTGAACACTACCATTTTCAGCCACTAGAGGACCCTCATGTGATATGGCAAGCCAAGTGTCTCATTAATAGTTAAAAGCGGCTATTAATGAGACACTTGGATTGCCATACAAAGCCACCTTCACCTCGCTCTGGAACTCCTGGAGCAAATGTCAAATCAGCTGCATTTCGCCACGCTGCCCAGGCGAAATGCAGCTGATCTGACCTTTAAAGTGCATTTATTAATGAAAAGTTCAACTGAGACACACCTTTGCTATAATGTTGAGCAAACAAATTACTGTTTTTAAGTGTTAATCTTGTTAAATTCTTGTTAAAGTCCTCCTGTGCTTGCTCCCGCTGCCGCCATTTGGAAGCCAATCGATTTTTGACACAACACCAGCCCACGTTTCCGAGTGGTCAGCAGTGACGCATAATAGATGTGACTTATTTATGTTTTTTCCCCATATTTATAACCCAAATTTTTGGCTGGGATCTGACGATTTCATTCATTCGGACATGGAAAATACAGAATACTACCATTTTCAGCTGCTAGAGGGCCCTCGAGTGATATGACAAGCCAGGTGTCTCATTACTAGGTAAAAGTGGCTATTAATGAAACACCTGTCTTGTCATAGCAGCCACATTCGTCTCGCTGCAGAGGTCCTGGAGCAAACGTCAAAACAGCTGCATTTCGCCGCACCGCCCAGGTGAAATGCAGCTGATTTGACCATTAAAGTGCATTTAATAAAGAAAAGTTCAACAGAGACACAACTTTACTATAATGTGCAAACAAATAATTGTTATGGTTATCTATCGAAGAAATGCACAGTGAGTCCTCCCTCTGTGCGCTGCCGCAGCCGCAAATCGATTTTTGAAATGCTGCTGGTTTGACTGTTAAAGTGCATTCATTAAGTAAAAGTTCAACTGAGACACACCTATACTATAATTTTGAGTAAACAAATGATTGTTTTTAAGTGTTATATTGTTAAATTATTGTTAAAGACCTCCGGTCCATGCTCCCGCAGCCGCCATTTGGCAGCCAATTGATTTTTGACACAACACCGGTTCCACGTTTCCGAGTGGTCGGCGGTGATGCATAATTGATGTGACTGATACGGTGAAGTGACTCTCCCCCCACACTTTATTGAACATTTTTGGATTGATGCAACATGTACGGCATAAAGTACGGTAGATTGATACTCCGTGGTAAAAAAGCCACAGATGTCCAACACTGGGCTGTAAGATGATAGAGGGAGGAGCCAGAAAACAGGATTAAGTAGTTACATTTCAGCAGTCAACATGAAATCTCTTACAATGTGTTTCCTGCAGCAATCTTGGAGTCGTGCAGTTTAGATGAGAACATTTTTGTGTTTTTAAATTGTAATTAAAATATTGCATAGCTATAATGTGGTTTTATCTACTTTGTACAAAAATATTTGCCCTCAAATCATGTCATAAATGTAGAAATAAAAACACGAGCTGGTCAATTGGTGCCTTTGTGTTGGAAGTCAGAATATAAAACATGAACCTTTGCTCTTTATGAAACTGACAGATATTTTGTGAGGAGAGAGAAAGAGTGTCTGTGACCGGTGAGTCGAGCAATTTACCAAAAAAAAAAAAAAATCAATCTTGTAAAAGTCCAGTTGGAGGTCAAGGTCCTTCACGTACTCCTGAAGACAGATGGCGACGATTTCAGAACCACTTGGGACCACTCCATCTGAAAGGTGTTCGCATCACATGATCATTTTAACTGCGTCTGAGTTACGACTCAACCACCAAGAGCCTGCCGGGGATGATGAGTGAACACTCAGTTCTTCTTAACTCCACATCCAGTGATCGGATGCATCGTTTGTTTCCACTGCTCTGAAGCAACCACTCCAAACTCAAATCCATCACGATGACTGAGGGGTGTCCGTGTGGAAACAGAGACGCCTCAGCCTGAAATGTTGCAGCTGAAAAATGAATAATTCAGGCTAATTTTGAAGATGCCGCACCCAGAACACATTACAACTCCAGTGTTATATAATCAACTAAATCTTTACATTATCACATAAATGTTATTTTCTGACCGGGTGGAGATAACGCTACAGAAAGGCATCCTGAGGGGTGTTCTTCCAAGTGTCAGAAAAAGCCAGAATCCCTGAACCTGAGCTTCTTTCCTTCTTTGTTCTACATCAGAAGCTGCAGCTAACAACACAAGTGTTGCTTCCGCAAATTAATTTTAAATAATGACAAATTATGTTACTTTCATTTTGCTGCCATATATTGCTGTCTTTTTTCATCACTCGCTCTCGAGCAAGACGGATGCTTTTCTTCCCTCTTCTGCCTTCCTACTGCTTTTTTGCTCTCTGTCCGGTGTATCGGAGCTTCTATTTACACATCTTCTGAATCGTAAACTACTGTTATGGACCTGGTCAGCTGGACTTTCAACGTAAATGATCAAATTATTTCAACCAAGCGACAGTGTGCTGGAGAACCCTCATGCTCCGCTGAGACGCACGCAGCAGGGTACGTCATGGATCTGTGGGGAGAGTCAAAAATTATGTGCCTTTCTGTGTTGTCTCAGGAGGATGCCCAAGATTATATAATTGGATTTATGATAGCAGGGTTTCTGCTTTTTGGCACCGTTGGGTACCTATGTTATCGCTATTAAGGAAGACGGCAGCAGCAGTTTCGCACATGGCAAAGCTGCTGACCTTATGTGAAGGATTAAGTCGTGCTTCGAGCTCTCAGACTCAGCTGATTTACGAGTTCAACCGTAAGATAGAAGCGATTTATGAGAATTGTAGGCCACTTGCGGCTTCTGGAGCTGACATGTTGGAGTCGACCTTGGAGGAAGCTCATAAGCACAGACCAGCGGAATGCCCACAAATCTGACCATTTTGGATCGAAAGTACCAACAGAACTCAAGGTTGGCGAGAAAAACAGTCTACCTGCACAATAAACAACTTTGGCTTCTCTGAATCTGGCCTCCCCGTTTGGCCTTGAAGTAGACCAACTTATCAAATTCAAATTTCTCCTGGGGATGTGTAAGCTAAGAAGGCTCTGCTCTGTCCCCCCCGAGAACTTCTGTGAACATTTATCAGAGCAGTACTGGCTGCCATTAACATCTTATCAGGACTATGGTGCTATCTGGAAGTGCTCCATGGACAAAGCTCACCATCTTGTCGTCAAATGTATGCTTGCTGGTAGAGTTTTTTTAATATCTTAAATCGTGTCCTGACAAGGACAAGGTGTGAAGAGATATTTTTTAAAATACCACTATCATGTACTCATGGTCTTTCCCTTTTTTATCTAAAGAATAAGGGGCCGCACTCCTAGGAGCTGCATCCACGTGCACTCCGCCCATCTTTTGGACGACTGTATGGAATATAATCTTGCTGTACTTTGTTGCAATGATAATAAAACTTGTTCTGATTCAGATTATATTTACATCCTGCTGCAGTAGACGAAAGACCCAAGTCTGGATGTGTCTGTGTGGCTGTTACTAACAAACATATCCCAAAAACCAAGAGGTGATGATTAATGAAACCTGCAAGAAGTCATCATTGAATAAACATCTACAAACTGAACACAAACTAAGATGGCTGCCATGATCAACTGATCCAAAACAACAACAACAACAATAAAAAGTACAAAATTAATTATGACTTGCTCAATTTTACAGATAATGACCTCCAATATGGTGCTGTTACCAAATGTTAGTAAAATATCTCAAACTACCGGTACTGAACAGGTTTCAACAAAACCTTCAGAAAATAAAACTCCCACCGTTTCTCATCATATGATAATTTGAGTTTAAAACTCATGAAAGGTGGAAGGTGATGTGCACTCCTTCAAGGATTTAATATGATTAGATGTTTTTAGTCACTGTGGAGCTTTAGTAGTGGTACTTTTTAAATTCAATGCCTGTTTATTCTCTTACAGAGTACAAACGGTCAACTGTAATGCATGTTTTGTTGGGATGCTCTGATTTATTTGGCAAAGGTTAAACACATGTCAGTGTGTGTGTGTGTGTGTGTGTGTGTGTGTGTGTGTGTGTGTGTGTGTGTGTGTGTGTGTGTG
>JARVGS010000979.1:8287147-8300047 GCA_031762315.1 Hypsolebias antenori | reverse complement strand
CCTACTGTTTAAGGTGTGAGGTGTGATTTGTCAATTTACATAGGTATGTGTGTATCTTATCTCAGCCTTTAAAACCTCACTCCCAAATTCTGCTTCTTTGAATTGAGAAAGCTCCTCGAATGAAGAGCGAAACATCTTCTGTTACAAAGTCCAGTTGTTTAGTATTGAACTTTTTTTTTTTTTTTTTAAATAATCTGTTCAGGCTGCCTTCCTGCACAGGTGGGCAGACAGGTGGGAAGGGGACAAGTCTAAACCTGGTCTCCGTTGCTGACCCTGAGTTAACCTGCTAGCCATGGATGACCGCTCCTTACTGGGCAAAGTCAGCAGCTCCACAGAGTCTGTGGCCACCGTCACCAGTGAGGAGTTTGTTCTGGTCCAGTCCGGCTCTGCTGGGTCACCACAGGGCTCCGAGAGCAGACCGAGACTCAAGGTCAGATCCAAGCATCATTACAATTAGCGTCAAACTGGTCACCTTATAACTATTGTGCCTACAATGTTTATACCGTATTTTTCGGAATACAAGGAGCACTGGATTATAAGACGCATTAAGGGAAATGAAACAGTCGGATAAGTTAAACTTTATTCAACTCATTCACAATAACGTCTCAATATTGTTCAGTTGTACCACATGAAATTGGTTCAAGGTCAGTAAGTACAACCAGAATTAATACATAAAGTGCACTGGATTATAAGCCTCACTGTCGATTTTTGAAAAAAATTAAGGGATTTTAAGTGCGCCTTATAGTCCATAAAATAGGGTAATTGTTCAGTTGTCCATTTTTAAGATGCCTGAAATGTTCAGCTCATATTTAAAGTTGCAAAACAAACATAACAAGGCTGCAACAAGTTTTTTTCTGTTAAAATTTCTCCAGGATTTAGATTATTCTTTACCATATAATCTAGCCAAATGTGTGTCTAACTAGTTATAGTTATTAAATATGTTTATACCTGGATTTTAAGTAGTTCATTCTAAGAAGACAAGATAATAAACTGATTTATTTCCATCATAAATGTGTATCCATCTATGTTAATTCATTCTTTTTCTTTTATTTTCTTGTTATTGTCTCTACTTGCTGTGTTGTCTCCTTCCCTAATCCGTTGTGTTTTTCTCACTTGCTCAGATGTCGTCGAATGGAAGTGATCAGTTGGAAAAAGCCATGGAGGAGGTGCTGGATGATGATGATGATGATGATGATGATGAGAAGGTAGAAAAAAGCTGCGTGGAAAAGATGGAAAAGCAAGGGGATGTAGAGCACCGAGTCCCAGAGACCCATCATGAAGGTATAGATGCTGAAACTACTGGTTCAATTTGCAGCAGACATTCTAAAGTTTTGATACTCGTTAGTTGATTTAATTGCCCAAAGTAAAAAATCTTTTTATGGCAAGGACAAACTCCTATCTCGAGTAGTTGTAACAACAAGATAATTCTATCAAAAAGCAGTTTTATGAGAGTTTAACTGAAGTATTTTTTTAGATTAATATTTATTTAGCGCATACATCTTATTAGGAAAGGCAGGTTTGTGCCAGTTTTTATCCATTATCTTGATAAACAAAATTAAAATCTGTATGGCATTAATTTTCATGCTGATATTTTTCATTTTTTATCTTTCTATGGGATTTGTATGATTTATAATGGTTAGAGACAACTTTAAGTACACTAAGTGAAGTACACAAGTCAAGGACGACTTGTGTTTCTGCACTGCCTGCACTTAAATTCTCTTATGAAACCTACAGTATGTAAGTTTTATAAACAGACTGTAGAATAATATTTACTACAGAAACAAGTTTGAAGTTAGAGGAGTGTGTCTTTATTTTTGTCTGGTCTGTGGTGAGATGAAACAGTTAATGATACTGTGTCACACAGAAGGGAAGCACCTGCCGTCACTCACTTTAGGCGACTGGTTGAGTAAGCAATGTTTTCAAAAGGTAAAGGTTTTGCTCTACAACCTGCAAGACGGCGAGGTACGTTGAGACATCTCTGCAGCATTTTAAATTATTTTTGGACCTGGTTATTGTAAGGCACACTATAGATCTAAATATTAAACAGCAGAGTTTGAACATCGGACATTAAAATGTTATGGTTCTCCTTTTATATGGTAGTCTGACTAACGTACAAATTTGGTAAAGAAATCATTTTCTTTTGTGGTTCAGAATGTTACTGACCAGTAAATTATCATATAATAAAATAAATATCAGAATAGCCAAAAGGAGCCATAATATTTCACATGAAAGAAATGTGCTTTATTGCATTTATTTTAATATTCTTTTTTTTTTTTTTTTTCACATTTTACTTTTATTTATTTTTTTAAAATACTGTTGTTAAGTTGTGCTGAGTGAGCAAGAAGGAAAAGGTTAGTGTGCCGTAAAAGAAAATCCAGTCAGCAGTGGAAATCCAGCTGCTGCTCACATTGTTCTACTTCCTGTTTGTAAGTGTGAAAGTTTCAGATCTGAGGTCATTTCAGAGAGGACCCCTTTAACTTCCTGTATCACACCAACTCACCTTTTTCTTGACTTTTCTGTAGTTTTATGTCTATGTCTGTTATTTCCTGTTCACATGACTGCTTGTTTGTTGAATGCAACAGTGAGCAATTGAGCTTTTTATTAGAATGAAGTAAATAAATAATAATTTAACATACAACGTGTAAAATCTCTTCCCGTTTGTCCACAGAAGTGTGTCCTGCACCACCCAGTCCCACTGCCATAGAAGAGGACAGCGTCCAGTTCAACAAGCTTTCATACTTGGGCTGTACTTGGGTCAAGGCCCCTCGCAACGAGGCAGAAGCGCAGAGAGCTATGGCCACCCTGCGAGCTGAGAGTGCCATCCCCATTCCCATCACCCTGCATGTCCCGTGTGGTCCAGATGGCTCTGTCAGGTCAGACACTGAAACATGTCTCTGGTCAAATGAATGCATGGCAAGTTGTTAGGTTTAATTAAACTGGAGGTAGGAAGCACAGAAAAGCACTTAACCCAAAGGCTGTAGGATATAAAATGTTCGAATGGGACTTTATTAAGTAAAGTCATGGTGCTTGGTCAGCTTATGACTACCTAATAACAATAAATTCACTATTAAGGGTGAACTCAGTGTTACACAGACCTATTTTTTTTTTTATCACTTTTGAAGTTTGTTAGCCAGTAAAAAAAAAAAAAAAGAAAACAAAAAAAAAACTTGTCACTTGTCAAATGTACTAAAAGGAAATGAAACAATAGCCTGAACTGAAAAAGCTGCTATTCTTGCACTAATTCAGTTTGAATGCCTGTCTTAGGTCTTGATTATATTTGAACATGAACGTAATGATGTGTATTAAATTAAGTACTTACAACCTTAAGAGTGAATCACATTCATCCCATGTACCTTCTGCTTCGCCCTGCCCTCATAATCTGTGCAACCAAGAGGAGAAGTGTCCCAATTTTTAATATGTTCAGGTTAAAGTGATATTATCTTCAGACGTCACAAATGGAGGTAATGTTTTTAATGCCACGCTTAATTTAAAGTGCTACAACTGATGTGCTAGGAAAGACTCTGGCTCAGTTAATTAAAACATTATTTACAACTTGTTTAATGTTATTCTGAGGCATGTAGTGTTTTATTTGTTGTTCTTATTTAAGTGTAAAACATTGTGGTATGCTGACGTCTGTAGCTCTATTCTTAATATACTACCCCTTTTCAGACAGTTTTACTTCTTCCTACCCCTTTTCAGACATGTTAAAGGGGATCTTTTTGTGTGTGCATGTATAATAATATGTGTACTGTATATGGATAGGTCAGTGGTTTTGACATGTCTGGAATGAATCAATTAATAATAATTAATTAATTAAAAAAAATATATACAGTATATAGGAATTCCAGCTAAAATATCTATTTAAATATAACTACAGCTGGTGTCCTGTCAGCTTCTTGAAGAGGTGTTCTGTTTACTGTACAAATTAAACATTTTAATCTCTTTCCCTAATTCAACCTAAGCTAATGCAGAGTAACAAACTTCTGTATTTAATGTTTCTGTCATCTCCCTCACCCTAGAATTGTGGACCAGGCCTCAGGAACAGAGATTGCCTCCTTCCCCCTCTACAAGGTGTTGTTCTGCGCTCGAGGACGAGACGGCTCCGTAGAAAGTGACTGTTTCTCTTTCACCGAGAGTTACCGAAGTTCTGAGGACTTCCAGATCCACGTTTTCTCCTGCCACATCAAGGAAGCTGTGAGCTGCAAACGTTTATTCCAGTTCACAGTTCTGCTTTAGATGACTTAAACTCATATTGTTTTCATACAATTTGGCTTTAAAGTCTAACTAAATTTTCTTAACACATCATAGGTTTGCATGCACTGAACTAAATGTTCCTCCTATGTGTTTGTGTGACTGTAGACCTGCCTCTGAACAATATGCAGCATGTAAACTTGGATCATGAAGTAAGTTAGACAGCATATGTTGCTGACTATCAGTACTCACAGCAACACCACTTTTGGTGTGAAAGCAACAAAGATGATTACTGTAATATATTTTATTTGGTGCAGTCAGTCTAACAGAGACAAACTGGCAGGTCTCTGCAGACGTCTTTATCTGAGATGCTCGATTTGTAGTTGAAAATTAGATGTAGAGAACTTTGTCTGAACATCTCCGTAGGAACCAGCTGGAGGCGCTATCACCTTGTGACAATATTTCACTTCTTTGTAGTAACTATTTTTATGTTGTAGTGCTTTAATAGCCTCCTCCTTTGCTTCTCTTTGGTCTTTGTTTCCTCTATATCGTATATTTTTATTATTATTTTGTTGTTGTTGTTCCAGGTCAGCCGGATCCTGTACAGTTTCTCAACAGCCTTCCGGCGCTCTGCACGGCCGGCCGACATCAGAGATGCAACGCTCTCCGGTCCAGCTGACAGTGATCTCTACACCTTCACTGTCTCATTGGAGATTAGGGAAGATGATGGCAAAGGCAACTACAAGTACTTGATCCAACTGTGGACATACACACAGTCACAAGACACTAACATAAACACACACGCTTTTTTTTGTTTTCTCGGCGCAGGATGTTCGGTATGACAGATGGGTTGGTGGTTAGACAAGCTTAGCGTGTTGCTGTAATTTTATCTTGCTGTGAGTGTTCACCCATAAAACAGATCAAGTGTATTGGCTCAACAAGACGGTGCTTTCATTTCCACAATGCATTGTATTGAACCAGAGCGGTACACTTTTATCTGTTTTGGAGTTAAATGTACCAGCAGCTAAAATGTACTGACAGGAAGGCTTTAGGAAAGTGAGATTAAATCTATTATGTTTTTTATGTACATTTAGTTTTTATATTTTAAGATTTATAGGAAATCATATGTTTAATTGCCAGAACAATAAACATAAACAGCAATGTAGAATAAACTAAAATAAAACTCTAAAACACTAAAGAATGGCATCGTGTATGGTGGTTCCCTTAGATTACTGGTCTTGGTAGTGCGCTTGTTGGATCGGAGTGTGTAGTGATAGCCGTTATGTTACTGATGCTAGGATGAAGCCACTGTTCCTGTGGCTACAATCTCCGCTCCCCGTCCAGAAGTGGCTTAACTTGAGGGTGGATTTTAGTAGGCAGGGCGCTCGGTTCTGTTGACAGGGCGGGTCGCCCTCCTTGGAAAATGGTAGGGTAAACACTGATTTATCACCTCAGGTTTCAAATATTCACTTCTTCTTCCCTACCACAGCCCCGTGCCAAAGGACAGAGAAAAGTTCTACTTTAAGCTGCGACATGGCGTCCAGAAGAAGGTGGTGGTTTCAGTTCAACAAATGTGCAACAAGGAGCTCGGTATCGAGAGGTTAGATTCTCTTCAGTTTCATTTAGTTGCATTTTTCATTTGGTGTGTTTTTGTAGACTCAAGTTTAAGGCAAACATGGATATCACAGAATACACCCTTAAAAAAGTGTTTTAGTAAATTAGCCTCTCGAGAAAAGTTTGTTGCAAAAGTTGGAGCTGGTATAACTATTTTCTTAAGGTTGTTTTCTTTTCTGAATCACTGCGCTGGCGTATAAATCTTTTAATTTGTTTAAAAGCTCTTTTTAAATGACTATTATGCAACTTACATGTTCTATATGATCTGTAGTTTGCAGTATCAAGTTCTTTACACATTAAATTGTCTATAAAACTCTTCATTCATCTTTTGCAGTGATGTAAATGTACATAAATATCTTGTTGACATACCTGTAACCTGTTGCTGACTGTCTGTTGTTGTGGGCTGTTGTAGCTGTTTTACTGTGTTAAGTCATAACTTTGTTCTGAAACTACTTTTCTCACTAAGAATTGTCCCACTTAGTTATGTGCAAAAAATTTGCATCCTAATATAGCATATTTTGACCATTTTTAGTGTTCCTGGTTGAATATAATGAGTTTAAAAGGTTTGTGTGTTCATATAATTTCCCAAAAAAGAAAAAAGGAAGTGGCTTTATATATCACTTGGCTCATAGAAAGCAGGTAGAGCACAGGGAATGAATGATTTAGTCTCACAAACTGCTCTAAACTTACTTGCCTACTATATAAACAGTGAATATTGTCCATATCTTTGGCTTAAAAAAAAAATGAAATCAGTAATCCATAATTTTCCCCCAGTACAAAGATGTTCATTCAGTTTACTTATATAGCACCAAGTCAAAACAGAAGTCATCTCAGGGCGCTGAACAGAAACATTCACTTACATAAAAATGAAGTTAATGACTTTATTTATATGAGGAGCCAGCAGACTGCTTTTGTACTCTAATATTGGAACCACAATAAAACTCAGAAATCATGAATCTAGCCAAATAAATACAGTAAACAGTATTCTTTCTGCATATTACTAATTTCACAGGTTAAAATACAGTTTTCTGCTGCCTCTTTTTGAAAAATGTTTGTGTTTGAGCAAAACTAACAAAAAAAAACTAGGTCATTTCCTCTTTTCATTCTAACACCTCTGTTGCTATCAATGAGCTAGACACCTGCCCTCTATTTTTAGAAACAATGGAAACCCATTAGAACCTATTATTTTTAAGGACTAGAACCCATTCTGTTTGAAACTTCATTATTTTCTATAATAACCTTCATTCTTGTGTTGAGCTCTTAGTGGTAAATTAGTTAATTGTAATTCTCAGGTCTTCTCAGGCATTACTGGATTTACTTGAAAAGATTATATGGTTAATTATTTTCAAGCACAGGTTTTCAGCTTGAGTTCTGTTAGTTTTCCACTTTTCCTTCCTAATCTAACTTGACTTAAGTCCGGCTTTGACTCAGGAGTGGTGTCTGTACTTATTAATTTATTGATTGTGCCTCCTTTGTCTTCCTATTTAAGGTGTTTTGGGATGCTTCTGAGTCCTGGACAGAAAGTCTGCAACAGTGACATGCATCTTCTTGACATGGTGAGCAGAAATCAGTGGAACTCAATTTATCCGTGGCACAAATGTAATAAAAATGTGAACATTTAAACTCACTTTAAGTAAACGATCAGTTCAAATGAATACACAATGACACAGATAAAAGCTGTTGGTCATTTCATTGTTGCATGTTTTACTATGCATTAAAAAATAGAAAAAAAAAAAAAATCAAGTTTACCAATTTATCCCCAGGAATCGATGGGAAAGAGCTCGGATGGAAAGGCCTACGTCATCACCGGAACGTGGAATCCCAACATGGGCGTTTTCCAGCTGCTAAACGAAGACACACCTAAAGGTTTGAATTTGAAGACTGGCTTGCCCTATTCTAGTTAATCAAAACTGAAATAGTTTAATGAAATGCCCATGTAACTTTTCAATCTCTAAACCTAATAAAGAAGTCTGTATTTTTGGCTGCCAGTAAAATGATGTGTATTATTATTCATAAATCATATCTATTTTATACCAAAAATTGGTGATGAGTAAGCACTCAAGTGTAAGTATATAAAGGAAAAATGAGAATCTGAGCTTACTGTGACAATTACAGATGAGGATTGACAAGATATGTGGAAATAACATCAGACATCCACCAATTTGCGGATATGGACGGAGTTCGCCTGTAAAAATCTGAAAAGATTTTTTTTTATCACGCCTAAAGTCAAAAATGGTGTAAGGGCACAGACTTGACTTGCTGGAGGAACTGTGGAACAGTGGACGCAGACTACTCTTATTTTTGAACTGCTCTAAGATACTTCAATTTTGGAAAAGTCTATGAAACTGTAAAGAAGCTACTGTGATATGATATTTCTATGAGTAACATGGTACCAAACCTTTTGTAATTTTAAGAATAATATCAAAGAAAAGTTAAGAGTAAAGGATAGTTATCTGATCAAGATAATGTTAATAGCTAGTAAGAAAGCTAGTATGAGGAAATGGGGAAAGGTGGACCACCCCCCCGTCATGAACAATGGATTGGGATAATAGAAGAAATGTATACAATGGAAAAATTGACACATTGCCTGAGATGACAGCAAACACAAATGTGGGAGAAATGGACACTATTCAAAGCCAAAGGCAGCAACAAAAAAAATAGAAAGAACTCCACAACCTGGAAAATACAAAAGAACTATTAGAAGATAAACTCCCAAGCAACAGTTTTTCTTACGTTTTTGTATGTAGTGTTAAATGTGAGTTATTCATGTACAGTAGTCCCTCGTTTATCGCGGGGAATCTGTACCCTGAAGACCTGCGATAAGTGAAAAACCACCAAGTAGGAATAGTAGTACAAGTAGTAAGTAGTAGTTTATTTTAGTTTATATACAGTATATGTATGTGTGTGTGTGTGTGTGTGTGTGTGTGTGTGTGTGTGTGTGTGTTTGTGAAGACATTTTAAACCCTTCCCACACTCTTGCAATATTCTAAACAATGTTTCTAAACTCTGAATGCTCTAAAAGAGACAGAATGTCATGATTTCAGCTCCCTGCTTCCTCTGCTCTTTGCCACCTGCAAGCGCTCTTGGCCACGCCCACTTCTCCACTCTGCACCGTGAACAGCTGCAGCTGGAATTTTATCCTGCAGTATGTGCTGCACAAAGGTGCAGGAGGTGCTAAATAAGTTAAAATAATTTATTTTAAATAAAAATTTTATGCCGATCATGCAGCTCATCCATCAATCAGCCAATTGTGTGTCATGTCCAATCTTATTTTGAAGAACCTCAATAGAACGAGTCCACGATAAACGAACCGCGAAGTAGCGAGGGACTACTGTACATGCTGTGTAGAGGCCAAGCCAATGCTTTAAGCCACTGAGGTGATACACCGGGGTAGTGTTGGCGCGCTGATTGTTTACCTTGTCAGATGAATTAAAGTCAGAGTCGTCCTTACTCGTTTGCAGGTAATCCATTTATTCTTTACGTTTCATGTGTCCATTTAGAGGCAATACATATTTCCTCAACACTTGCATCTGTTGACAGCATCTGGTTTATTTTGTATTCAGCGGTCAAAAAACTGTTTCCCCCTTTCGGGTGGAACACCTGCCTTCACAAAGAAAGGTTCCTACTTTATAGACAGCTGATTACCCACGTGACCTAATGCCAGTTCACAAATATATTTATTTATTCATCACCTGCTCCTACATGCTGTATGTAAACAAATGTGGAAATAAATCAATAAGTTAATAAAAAGTTAAATGATTTAAAAAAGTATATGAAAGTGCATTATGGTTGTATTTAAATGAAGTATTGTTTAGCCACGTTCATGCAGCATGTGCAATGAAACGAGGCTGTAATCTTTCATAGTTTATTATCTGGACCCCAGCTTAGCATGTTTTTAATATGTGAAGCAAGAGAACATGATGCACTAAGCAGCAAAGCAACACTGAAGAAAAAGAGATTCTCTTATCACCTCTAGAAAGAGCAGTGTTTATTTTTGCAAGTTGAGGCTCCTACTCAAACAGTTTGATTTAACAATGTAGACATGGAAGATGTTTTTGTAATATGCAATCTACATAATGTTTATTATCTGTAAACAGCTCAAAATACTGTTAGATTTGTAAACTTTAAAGCCAGTGAAGCAATTAGGAACCACAGTTGATCTTGTTACAACCCAGTGTTCTACTTAGAATATTTTGGCATTCAAGATAATATTAATTTGATACGTACCACCCACCTAAACATTTTGCAGACCAATCACTCCTCCAACATGGCAACAGCAGTATTCATCAGTGACAAAAGGTGGGAGTTAGTCAGTTTTGGACAGGTGGTCATAATGTTCTTCTTCTGAATGTAGCTCCTAAATCACTCTGATGAATTTAGTCATAATGGTTAACTTAACATTTAGAACAAAAACTGGTAAAAAAAAATATTCAAAACACGTATTTCTACTTTTAAAATGGAGTTGCCTCATGCAGTTTGTTCAAAAACATTCATTAAAGCCTGAAAAGGTTGCTGTATTCATGTAGATGTAAAGACAACTGTTTTTAAATATCTCTTAAAGAAAGCCCTCTATATTCTCTGTCGAGATCCTCCGAAAGATTATTTTGAGTTCACCAGGTTTTTTTTTATATACAATAACTTAAAACCTGAACAGATTAACTGCTTGCTGAGTCAGATTATATAATTGACTTGAAATTTAATATTTTCTTTTAAAATGACAGAAGTATAATCTATTTTCTGTTTTCTATATTTGATTGAGGTATGTCTACTTATTTTTAAAATAAAAGTTTGTTCTTTAAAGTAAACTGTGTTTGGTTAAACGTGAAAGGATCAGCCGAGCGGGACGTTGAGCACTTCAAGGTTTCAAGGATTCAAGGAGTTTTTTTATTGTCATTCCAGCTCACACTTTCATGTTTGTGGCGCAAAATTCGGACTCAGGTCCCAGATCAAGAAGCCTAACAATTAACAAATAAATAAATACAAAAGAGTATAAATAATAAATAGTTTTTAAAAGTAAGATGAAGCTGAATTAAGTTCAGCTCGAGTTCAGCAGTCTGGCGGCTGCAGGTGAGGTCACCGGATATATGCACCCCCAGGTACCTGTAGCAGGAAACATCCTCCACAGCTGCTCCTCCGATGTGTAGGGGATGAAGAGGATCCTTGTCCCTTCTGAAGTCCACCACCATCTCCTTGGTCTTCTTTACATTAATGCAGAGATTATTGTCTCTGCACCAGGTGCTCCACCTCCTCTCTGTATTTGGACTCATCATTGAGCTCATTTGGACTCGTTCTGTCCTTTGAATTGACAGAAAGCTTCAGATGATGAAGTTTTCAGATGATAAGTCATCTTGTTTGTTCATTAGGGGGTGTAAGATCACCACCGCAACAGAGTACAGTATGATTGTTGATTCTCTGGATTACAGTACAAATTATTTGTAAATATTTGAGCTCAAATTTAAACTCTTGTAAAGTTAAAGTCTTCTACTTACAACTGTAAATTATAAAAACTAAAATAGGAAATATTTTCGTTGATTATTTTGACTAACCTTCCATTTTGTCCTGTTTTATCTACTTTTGGGTTGTCTCTAGATAAGCAGGTCTACATGACCGTGGCAGTGGACCTCGTAGTGACAGAAGTGGTGGAGCCTGTTCGCTTCCTGTTGGAAAGTCTCGCCAGGGTCTACCCATCGAATGAACGCTTCTGGTACTTCAGCCGAAAGACCTTCAGTGAGACTTTCTACCTCAAACTCCGACAGGTATCTCTGCCAAAATGACTGAAATCTCTCAGAACCTGCACCCATAATTACACATTTTTGTTGATTATTTAGTCATTAAATGCTCTTAATTATAAGCAAATGTTCATTAATAATAATAATAACGACATTTGTGTTAATCGAGTCAATGTGTTTCAGGTGTCATTTAGTCAAATGAGCCCACTCTCTGTTTATGTTTACTTAAATATTTAGAAGGAAACCTCAGCAGGTCAGCGCTGCTTCCCAGACCTCTGACTGCGAAGGTGTCAACTGTATTGCTGTCAGTGATTTGATTTTTTACAGTGTTATTCAGGTCAGGCTAGGCTTATTGGCTTATCTCAGCATTGGTGTCAAAGGGCTCTGCAGCCAAGATGCTATTAATTCTGAACACAGTCCAGGCTCTCTACGTTGTTAAAAGTGATTTGAGTTTCCTTTTTGGAGGACAAGCAATTTTATGGAGGAGGTCAAAAGGCAGTTTGAAAACGATGTTTGTCAATGTCCTCTCAAATGCTTCACAAACGAGAAGTACAGTACATGAATGTGGTAAAAGATACACAGCTCTCAATCAGCTCATTTTCTTAATTTATAACTTGCTTCCTGTGTATTATCAAGCAGCATTGAGATTCAGAGCTTTAGTACAGGGTACTTGGTACTGTTCAGTACACAACTTAATGGAGTACTAGAGTTAGATTTTTAATAAATACTCCAAAACCGTGTTTATCTTTTGTTGATGTGGATTAGCAAACACCAAACTGTTGTCTGTTTGTTGTGAGCTCAGTTTGTTAAAGGACTGCTGAGACGAAGACCTGTTCACTGTCCACCAACTTGAGCACATCCTGCCTGAGCAGGTCCTTAAAAATACAGTCAAGCCATAAGCTTCTTCTTCTCTGTTAAAAAGCAAATCTTTCAGGAGGCCATGGGGACCTGGCAAAGCAGTGGATTGTAGGGAAGCTTTGGATTGTGGAAGCTAATAAGAGGCCTTGTCTCATTATTTGCGTGTGGGTAATTAACAGCAGCGCTTTGGCTCGTCCGCCTGATTGCCTCTCTAGTTATCTCTCCAGTAAATGGAAGAGTGCTGGACTGGTGCTGTGGTTTCAAGCTAATTAAAAGATAATATTGTGTGGAAGTTTTTGCAGAAGATGGAAATTAGAGGTGATATACACACACATTCCTTTTGTTTTATTTGGGTAAAATAAACAGCAATTTGTTGTCAGAAGTTTCAAGTACATAATAGCTAACATTGTATTTTGTTGTTGCATTTCTGCTTTAATCCATCCATCCATCCATCCATCCATCCATCCATCCATCCATCCATCCATCCATCCATCCATCCATCCATCCA
>JARVGS010000979.1:8232315-8247357 GCA_031762315.1 Hypsolebias antenori | reverse complement strand
ATTACGTCACAGACGTCGTACGCTGAAAGTAGCCGGATTTCCGTGACTAAACACAGCGCCAAATTTAAAATGACTTTCAATGAAATTTTCATATATTTATCATTTTGTTTGCAAAAACGAACATAGTTGAATGATACAAGATATATATATATGTTGTGCCATTTTATGCAAAGTTCAAACATCATGTCACACGGCCTTTAAGCTTTCTTTGACTGTTCACATCACTGATCAAACCACCCACATCCTGCATAGACATGAGCTTCACGTGACGTCTGTTACGGCTTTGCTACTACGTTGATTGACAGCACATAGGTGCAACGGACTGACTAACTTCAGTCTTCCCATGTTTCCTTGGTACATTCAGAAATCACACCGCAACACGTAAAGTTCTGATTTTAAATGTTTTGAGAAAATGCCTTAAGTGTGTCGGTAATATTAATCAAACAGACCACAAATGAATTATCAATAAATCGTTTCAGAACTGTTGCAGAGGGTCAAATGCAGCAAGAAGGGCCAGTCTCGTTTCCATTAGTGCCATAAAGAATATGGTGGTAGTCTTTTGTCATTTGTAGAGAGAATTCAGCAGGTACTTTCAGTGCTTTGCAATGATAATTTACGGTAGCATCGTTTGTTTTGTCAGATTTGCTTATTTGATTCTAATTTTGGTTCAAGTATTTCATTTTATTTTTTTAAACTTTGTCTGAGCAATGAGTCTCTGCTGCCAACCTGCCTTTTTGAAATGCAAAAGCAGCGAGACAATTTAAATGCCACTGCAGCAAAGCAGAGACTGACAAATGTTCATTCTGCCAGGCGGGCCAGCTGTTGCCCCCTCCACCACCACCCACCCTCCAGGGAAGCCTGCAGAAACTTCCTTGCCTGTAACCAAGGACAAAGGTCTCAGGGGGAGCTGGTTTTTAATTATCACACTGTGTCCTCTGAATATCATGCCAATACATTATCTCGCTGCATCCCACAGCAGCGAGGAGCAATAACGAGAGTTTATGGAAGCCAGTTGTGTCTGCAAATAAAAACTGGCACCATCCCATCCCTGTGATGTGGTGTATTATGTCTATAAACTGCACTTTATAGTTGAATCCCTTTTATTTCATGCACACCTTTAGATTTTTCACCATGTTTGAATGTCTGTTTAAAATAAAATTCATGCAGAAATTTGTTCAGCATTTTTAAAAGGTTTTATCTCTTGGGTCATCTAATTTCCCAAAGTGAAATTTAACGACACATAAGTCATGCTTATAACTCATTCAGCCCTGTAACACTTTTTAAAACCTTTAAAAAAAATAGGAAGACAAATCTGTAACAAGTTAAATTATTATTGACATGTCTGTAATAATTCCAATATAGTATAAGAAAATGTTTTCTCATTTATTGTTTATTTTTATGTCTAAATGTAGTCAATTATGTAACTGCTATCTTTTATTTAGCTGTGTCATCTCATAGCAAAACAAAAAGTGATACTTCACTTAATAATAGACATCATGAGACAGACATCGTGGTCGTTCTCTCCCAGATCCGTTTATTCCAATGTCTTTAATTCAGCTTCCCTAACAGCTTATAGTACAGTACTCTTCACTCATGCTATATGTAGGTCTAGATACAGCACCACTTAGTTTTGTTCCTTTATTCCCCTCTGAGAAATGCTGTCAAGGTTTATTGAATTCATTCAATCGACCCAAAATGCTAGACACACGTCTTTTAGCTGAAAGTGGGATCAGTCACTGGGTTTGATGGAACATGGAGAAGACTGTTTTCTCGGGGAGCCGAGATGGGGTAGAGTCAGGGCAGCTGACTCAGGATCCGAAAGTCCCAGGTTCAATCCCCAGCCATTCCCACATGTCATGGTGTCTCCGAGCAAGACACCTTATTCCCAATTGTTCCCCGGGCAGCTTACATAGCTGCCCACTGCTCCACCTGGGTGTACCCCATGTGTAATGGGTTGAATGCAGATAATTAATTTCACCATTGTATTGGAACATACAATGACGACAATATATAGCACTTTACTTAACAACACTGGCTTCAGAGTGACATTTTGCAGTAGTACCTTCTTTACAAAAAAGCTTTTTTTTTTTTAATTTCTGGAAAATTAAATGTTTGATGCATTTGTTCTGTTCAAGGCGTCATGCTGAAACGTTCAACTTTTAAATTAGAAGATTGTTCTCACTGGGAAAAATAGACAAATGGTTTAAATCATATTTATTTGATACATTCCAGTTTGTTTGTGTTAATTTTCTTTAATTAATTAACGTTAATTTTGTGTTAAATTTTTTTGTACACCAAAGTTAGTCATGGAGTTCCTCAGGGTTCACTACTTGGACATACAGTATACTCTTTACATTAAATATGCTTCCACTACATAAAGTTGTTAGACAGCACAGGATAAATTTACATTGTTATGATGACAATACTCAATTGTATTTAACCATTAAACCTGATTAATCCAATCAGTTACTTAGATCACAAGATTTTTTTCTTCTTCTTTCGACTGCTCCCTTTGTCAGGGGTCGCCACAGCGAACTAAGGCGCACAAAGACTTGGCAATAATGCCTGATGCCCTTCCTGACACAACCATAGACCACAGCCCTCGCTGTGGAGCTGAGAGCTGCTATCTAGGGTGGTTGGGGGAGCAGAAGTTGGGGGTTAAGGGCCTTGCTCAAGGGCCCAGAGTGGGGCAAATAAGGCTGGAGGCAGGTGTGGGTGCTTCACCTATCCCACCCACATTTTCTATGTCGTCGTACCGGGAGTTGGACCAGCGATCTTCCGATCACAGGCCCACCTTCTCTAACCTCTACGCCACCACCCCCTCAGCATTACAGGATTATTTTCAATATATAAAAACCTGCATGACTTTTAATTTTCCAACTATTAAACACAGAGAAGACAGAAGTTGTGGTTTTTGGACTTGTGCATCTTAGAAACAAACATTAAAGCCTTTCATTTCCTCTGAATCGCACTAATGCGGCTGCCAGCTTTACTGTAAAGAACGTTGTTTGATCAGGATGCGTTTAAGTTTTATCAGGATCACTTTCTTGCACCTGAGCAAATCACTAAAATTAGAAATATCTGTTCCCAAAATGATGCCCAAAAACTGCTCCAGTCATTTACCATTTTTATTCTGGACTATCGCAATTCTTTATTATCTGTTTGTTAAAAAAATTAAAAAAAGCAAAACCAAAAAAAAAAAAAAAAAACTTTTTGAAAAGGCTTCATTTGGTCCAAAATGCTGCTTCCAGAGTTCTGATGAGAGTTGAAGGAGAGAACATATTTCTACAGTTTGAGCTTTTCTCCATACTCTCAACAAGCTTTCAACAAACAAGTTCCATTTTATATTAAGATCTTATTGTTCCATATTTTATAACCAGAGCACTTGGCTCCCAGACTGCAGGTTTACTTGTGGTTTCTAGAGTTTCTAAAAGTAGAATGGGAGGCAGAGTGTTCAGTTGTCAGGCTCCTCTTGTGGAACCAACTTCCAGTTTCTGTCCGTGGTGCTGTCTACTTTTAAGACTGGACTTAAGACTTCCATTTTTGATAAATCCTATAGTTAATGATGGCTTGGACTGTTGACTGTTAACTGCTGGAGGACAGACTGACTACATCTCCTCACTCTGCTGCAGTCTTTACTTGTCATAGTACACCTGGACCAGCCATTTTCTGATTGTCTGAATTGCTTTTCTGTCCTCTCTCCCCAACCAGTCGAGGCAGATGTCTGTCTACCCTGAGCCCTATTCTGGAGGTTTCTTCCTGTTAAAAGGGAGTTTTTCCCTTTTCTGCTGTTGCCCATGTGCTGCTCAGTATGGGAGGTTGCAACAATCTAGTAGCTTTCTTGGATAAATTTTTTTTTTTTGCTAATTGGCGTCTTATAATGTATGTGAATGTTTTAGTACAGTGCCCTGAGACCATATTTGTTGTGAACTGTATACCCAACCGAAGAGCTTTATGTATAAAATATGTGCGCTGATCACCATTCTTTTACGTTGCGTGGTACCTATAAAACCTGTGTTTTGGCCACAAAGTGCTCCAGCGGCTCTTTGTTGATGTTTCTGATGTGATGACTAAGATGGTATCAACCTAACTGGATTTAGGGGAATGTTTTGTTTGCAAGAAAAACCAATGATTTTCAATGATGACCTTGTTTGTCTCCATTCATCAGTCTCTGTCATTGTTCTGTGTGCGTCAGGTCACTTCAGTCTGTTCATTGTGTCTTTAGGTTGCTCCCAGCAGTTTTAACACTAGTTAGATCGTCTTTGATTAGCTGGGCTGTCACTTCAGAACTCATAGAGTCTTTAGGGTTCAGATGATGAATGCTCACATTTTGTTCCATCCTTATCACGTGAAGTGTGGCTGCTTCTTTCAGACGACTTCTAGGAATTACATCACTATCATAAGAAAAGGACCATTTAAGAGCACCCTGCTCGCTCTACAGTGGTGCAGTCAGGACAGCGATGGACCTACCTTTCTTTTTTCTTTTTTTTTTTTCCAATAGTGCCATTTAATACTACTTATATCCCAGGAATTTGCAAATGTTACAACGGCAAGGTCTGTTTTTTGCTCAAGGACTTGCTCATGAGACTGAGTGCTTTTTTTTTTTTTTGACAGATTAATGCCTCTATTAATGTTGATTTATTGACCTTATGTAGCATGAAAAAACTATTAGCATAATTTATTTAGCCTTTCAACATTTTGTTCCCAAAGTATCTCCTATTTAAGAATGATCTTGTCCTCAGTGCAGTCAGAAAGTCCATTTATCTATTTTATGTGCCATGTAAATTTGATGTCTGCTAATTTGCTTAGCTTAGTAACATACAGGTTTACCATCTGGAACAATGTAGCAGCTGTTGGCAAATCATAAGGAGCACAAATTTGATTGCCCACCGCTCTTATCTTATTCGCAAGTAAAATCTGCACAGACTCGTAAACGTGCAGAAACATTAATAAACAGGAGGTTGCAATTGACCAGTGAGACACAAACACAACCTGTTTCCTAGTTTTGCTCAAGCATTAATGTAATTACTTATTTATTGATGAATGGATGGATGGATGGATTGAAAATCCCACTGAGATCAGGCCTTTTTTCGTGTTTAAGGGAGGCCTGGTCCTGAAGGCAGTTTTTGTAGAGAAACTGTGAGAAAACCCAAACAGCCATGAGAAGACCATGCAAACTCCACACAGAAAGATCCCCATGCAGGCCCAACCTGGGGATTGACCCCAGGACTTTCTCTCTACGAGGCCTTATTTCTTTTCACAAAGTCCAACTTGAACCATTTTTATTAATAATACTGGAACTGGAACTTGAACTTTTTTAAAAATAAATAATACTGTACAGTATATAGAAGTATGTTTATATTATTAAGCCACATGTGTTTGCCTTGATTCCTAATGCACTGTGTTAATGAATCATCACTGGATGAGCTTGTGTACTTTCTAATCATGACAGCTACCACCCATCAAACTGGTGGTAAATAAAATGCTGTCAAAGGCAGAGAGCAGCTTAAGACACATCAGCAGTTTTTAATTTTAGCTTCACGTGCTAAGTAGGTAACCTGTGTGTGAGATCTGAGTAATAGGCCGTCTGCCCAACAAGCCCCTAGGCTACAGTTAGAGGAAGTCTTGTGTTCCCCTCTGTGTACACATCTCACTACCCTGTCTTTAATCTTATCTGTTTTTCTTACTTCTCCCTTGAACTGTCTCTTCCTCGTTTTATCTCCCATCATTTTCTTCCATTTATTCAGTTACCTTCAGTCAGTCAACTTAAAAACCATCAGTGTATAAACCTGACAGACTCTCAGTGTTATATATAAAAAAAAAGAAAAGTTGAGCTTATTTCATTTTGGTATTGACATTTGCACCTTAATTACATTTACCTTCAAAAATATATATTTTCCTGACTGGTGTGCATTCTCATTAATGTGTGTGTAAAAGCAACCCGCTATAACAATGAGACCATTAAAACGTAAAGTAAGGTGCTTAGTCTTGTTCTAATGCCATGTTCTGCTAGGATCCTGGCTTTCACCTAGTTTTATCATTTTAGCTCAAGTTCTTGAGACTTTTTGTCTTTTCAATCCTGTGGAGCACTTTATTGAAATTTTCCTGGTCTTGCTCTGCCAGTCAAGAGATATTCAAGAATATATTTTTATGTGGAAGTTGTGGATATTTGCTGCTCGCTCTTTTATCGTACGAGATAATTGCCTTCAGGAATACTGGTAACTTTTTTTTTTTTTTTTAATAAAATGTGGCACTGCTTCTTTTTTACTGATTTTATCAGCGCTACAGATCCCTCAACATTCTCTCATTTCTGTCCAGTAGTTCACAAATGCTAACAGCCTTCTGGATGGCTCTGAGAGTCTTTTGTTTAATGATCACAGACTGTATGTAGGTGGACTATCCCCTGGTTGTTACCAACAGTGTTTGTGTTGATGCTCCTTCCATCTGAGGCACACTCAGCAGCACACCTTGTACTCATTTAAGTTTTAAGGGCAGAAAACCTGGAGTTGTTATAATTAGGACTGAACAATTACAGTAGTTGCATTTGCAATAATATTGCGATATGAGAAAATGAGATTTTCTTATCGCAAAGGTGCAATTTGACTGTTCACATGATCTGGTTACATGAGTTGCGAGTGAGCGGAGCAAAGCAGAGCAGGTAGCGGGAGATGTAAACACTGCACTTTAACCGGTTGCACAATGGCGTCAGGCTCGACAGAAGCTGATCCATCTGAAAGTTTGGTACCAAAGAGGAGCAGCACGTCCGTTGTTTGGAATTATTTTGGCTATAAAAAAGTAGACGCTGCGCAACGGCATGTATTGTGCAGAACTTGCCTCGCTGCTGTTGCTGCCTCTGGAGGTAACACCACAAATCTTTATCAACACTTAAAAAAAGCACACCACAAAGCCATTTATGATAGTTGCATGGCTAGAATGCCAACAACCATTGTTTCAACTTCAAATAAGCAAAGTATCAACCGACAGGGATCACTGATCGAACTGTTCGAAGGTATTACTCCGTATGAACATAATTTTAAATGGCACGCTTAAATAACTCGAGCAATAAAGGTGTTCATAGCAAAAGACATGATACCCATTAATATAGTGACCAAGCCTGAATTTACAGCTTTGGTAAACACAGTGGATAAGCGCGCACACATTTTAGCCAAGTTGCTATCCTGGAGCTATACAAAAGATGCAGAAACAGAGTTGCAGCAGAGTTTTTTGCAACTGAAATGGATTTATTGCTTGCGTTCGTCAAAAAATACATGAGAAGAAGACATTGAATATAATCGCATATTAAATTGCAATCACAATATTGAGGTTAAAAAAAAAATCACAATTAGAATATTTTCCCAAGTCGTTCAGCCCTAATTATAAGTCAATTCATTTCAATTCAGTTTATTTATGTAGCGCCAATTCACAACAGAAGTCAGCTCAGGGCACTGTACAGAAACAACAAGGGGGTGGATCTCTCTGTTTGAGAAAAAAAAACCTTCTGTATTTTTTTAATGCTTTTATAATTTTGCTCAAATGTTTTTTTGTTTGCTTGTCGTTCTTGTTCTTACTGAATTTGCCTTTTGACAAATGACTGTGAATAATAACTCAGACTTGAACTCAGATGTCTTGTTGCTTTCAGTACATAAAATCACTAATCGAAATACATATTTTACAACATTCTTCAAAAATAATTGCTAACTACAAAAGGCAATAGCATTGCCACATTGGTTTGGTTTTGGCTTTTAGACTCCCTGGAAATTGAACTACAGTTTATATGCCTATGAAAGCATCCAAAATGCAGTAAACATTTCCATATTACTACTATTCTTTGAGAACACACTTGGCTTAGAAGGTTAGGTCAAAGTTTAAAGAATGTTCTACTAAAGTAGGAAAATCTCTTTGCAGGTTGTTAGGACAAAGACAACATTAGCTGTAGCTTAGCTGCACTCTATTATACTCCCTAACAAGTTGGGTGCAGTTGTCCTAATACCCACCTTTCATATATTTCAGTGTGATTAATTGATTAGTCACAGCAAGACTATTGTAGTGCATTAAAACATGTGAAGCATTAGTCTCAGAGAAAAAGCTTGTTGTAAACCTGCACTCTGGTAGATTTAAGAAGCTTATTTGCTTCATGTCATCTACGTATAGCAGCTCAAGTGACAAACAGTTGGACTTGAAGTAGAAAAAAGTGATCATACGGCAAAACAAAGATGAACAAAATGAAAAAAAGAAGTACAAAATTATAATGAAAGGACTATGCTGAAGTAGAAGGAAGGATAAAAGATGAGAAATAAGGGGATTAGGCAGTGCAGATGACGTCCTCTTATTTTTTGGTGTTTTTTGAGTAATGAGGCTGTTAATTAGCAGAGACATGCATGGTTTATTAAATCAAAGTGTTTACAACTTTTGCTGTCAGCCAAATTGTTGCCGGTCTTGGCCGATGTTTCCATGGTTGTAACTGTGCTGTAAAACTGTATGCATAATGAGATAATTATGAAGTCTAATAATGATCAGTCAGTATTTATGTTGAATGGGTTTATGCTCTTGTTTGACAGCATGGTGGGAAATGTTGTCCTGATTGTTCTTCAACAATTTTTATTTATGGGTTACATGTTAAAAAGAAAAAATAATAATAATAAACAACAATGGCCAAGAAAGCACCACATTGTACCTAATGACCTTTTTGACTTTACCCATCTGGTTGTGTGTTGTGAATGACTTCATTAAATAGAACAAAGGAAGTTGCACAACATCTTCCTGAAAGAGTCAAATCTTAAAAGGATTTAATTTATAATCAAAATATATTCAGATTATTTTGTTTTTAAATGGTTGACTACCCTAGTATTTATTTAACCTTACAGGAAGTTGTCTTAATGATGATAATAATAAAAAAACATAGAAATTCTAACATACCCAATGCACGATAGCTTTACTGTTTAACTTTTACCATGAGTAAAATTTAAAATAAGTTAGTTCTTTATTTGATAAGTTGCTTATGTTTTATTTTCTTGTCTTTTTGTTGTTACTGTACAGTCATGATGTCATACCATTCCATTTCTCCCCACCCTAAACAAAACACGACTCCTTCAATGCAAATCTCGTTAAAGTGTTGCATGCAGTTGTGCCAGCAGCCTTTCTGTCGAAGCCTTTGTAAAGACATGTTTTCAAATTAATAGAAAAAATGCATCATGCTAATGGTCAAAATTGTAATTTAGTACACAAGCACGTTAATGTGTGCATTATTGTGTATGCTACTACACATTTCTGGTCCAATCAATCTGTCTTATTTTCAAGTGGTCGAACCTTAAACAATTATCATTAATACCAGACATCGTTTTTCTTAGCCTAATGGCTTTAACAAATTTAACCGAAAAATAACATTAATAGAAGCAGACATTAAAATATGCTTCTTAAAGCCACTAGAACAAATCTCAAGTCTTGTATTGTACTTGTCCTCCCGTCAGAGAAAATCATGCTTTTTCTTTTCTGAATGCTTTTCTTTTGGGAACGTTTTTCCTAAACTCAAAACGTGCAGAAACGGGGAGAATAATGTGTAAGAAAGGCCTCCAGCTTGATTTGAACCAGTTTCTTTGCAAATATTTGGTCGTATTTTTTTAATTACTTTTGCAAGAGCGCCCCTAATGCTATTATTATGCTGTGCTATCACCTTTTTATTCAAGCAGTACAATATGGAGGGACCGGAATATTTTACTTAATGCATGAGATTTAACAAATAATAAGAGCTTTGGTATAGTTCTTTTTTCATTCCCGCGGCGTTTTCCATACACATGTTGCAAGCTGCTTTACTTCCTTGAGATATACTTTCTCACTTTCAAAGCCTCTTCTCCTTGTCGGTTACACACAAACACACATGAAGTCCAGCCAGGCACAGCATTGATTTATCTACTGGGAGTTGTTTGAGAAACTGCTCTCTCTCTCTGATCAAGTTTTCATCGTTTAATGTGCATTTATGTGAGAAGAATTAACGAACAGGGAATACCTGAGAACCTTTGTATGTATTTGGGATTGAGAGGGTCATTGTGAAACAAGTGACTGAGGCATGGCAAGCGCTGCAAAAGGAAAATAAGTAATGAATCAGTGTGTTGCTTGTTTGCTTCATAGCAGTGAACTAGCATTGTCTATTTTAAATGTAGCATCATTTATTTTCTGCACTGATAAAAGATTTCTACAGTCAAGAAATGTACGTCTGGTTTTATTTTGACAAAGTCCAAGCTTTAAATAGGAAACAATCTTTTTTTTAAGACATTGTTTATGGATTATCAGTAAAAAAAATCCATTTAAAAAGTAAATCCTCCAGTTTAAGATCTATTGAAATTACATTTATTTAATCACTAATAAAATTAAACTCGCATGTAAAGCGTTCAAATCTTGTATGTTGCAGGACTCGCCACAGGAAAATGTCATCACTCGTGACATCCACCGCACTTTTCCAGCACATGACTACTTCAAGGACTCTGATGGAGATGGACAGGACTCTCTGTACAAGATCTGCAAGGTGAGTCAGAAATAATATTATGAGGTTTTGAAGAGATGGTTATCTATTTTCTGTTTTGATCTGGTAGTTAATCACTTTTATGGTATTTGTTGAGTCTATAGTTTTATGCTTGTTTGTGTTAGTGTACAGCACTTTGGCCAACAGTGTTGTTTTAAAGTGCTTTATAAATAAAGTTGTATTGTATTGTATTGTATTTAGAAACTGAAATGGCTGCTGACGTCCAGGTTGTAGGTTACATACTTTTTTCTTTATGCCATCAAGCAAAAAAGACAAATGCCTTAAGTAAATGTTATTGTTTATGCATGTTCTAAAAGTATTTTCTGTTGTGTTGTAAGGTTTGGATTTAATTCTCAAATACTGTATGACATGAAACTAGTCTAAACCTGTAATGCCAGCCAGATTATTTTTTAGTCCCTCAAGGTTTAGTAAGCAGGGTGACTAAGATGGACTTATAATAGAAAATAGGCAGTACTTTTTCTTTGTCCCTTGAACCAGTTGTACAGGTGAGCAAATAGAAAAAACACCAGTTTGTTGACATTTCTGACATGGTATTATCTTGTACAATTTCAGTATAAACATGAAATGATAAATTAATAATTTTAAATAAAACAATGGCTAGAAAACAACAGGGTTGTAAATGGTATTTATGAAGTGTAAATAAAGATAAAACATTGACGTTTTGTGTATTTTATTTTAAACAATACAAATTTTAAACTGATGTGGTATCATTTCATAAATGCAGATATAGCGTATGTTTGGTCAGCGCTCTGGGAGAAAATGTCAGGAGGGTTTAGCATCCAGTCTGGTCCCAACTAGGTCAGTTGTGAGCCAGACTTCATTTGTATGCAAATCCATGTAGATTTGCAGCTGATAAGGTTGCTTGGATCTTGAGGCTTTACAGGCATGGAGAATCCAGGACAAAGTTTATATTCATCTACATAACGTACTCAGTAATAAGCCTGAAGCCTTTCATTTTTAACCTTTATTCTCTGGGGAAGAGCACCTAAGCCTCATGCTTTTTGTTAGAGATAATCTTCGTTTTCTGTTCCATTCATCCATCCATCCATTATCTTTAAACCATTCTTCCTTTTTGGGTTGTGGGGGTCACTGGTGCCCATGTCCAGCTATCACTGTGCGAGAGGTGGGGTACGCCCCGGACAGGTCTGCAGTCCATCACAGGGACACATAGAGACAAACGAGACAAACAACCATTCAGTCTCTCACTCACACCTAGAGACAATTTAGAGTTACCAATCAGCCCAACATCAAAACTAGCTACTTTTACGTAGCAGTTTGTTATGAACTAAAGTTAACAACAGTAGATAAACGTACGGTACATAACTAAATGTTTCTAATTTGCTTCAACTGTTTTGAAATAATGTGAGTTTTCTGTCATATTTAGAGAACATTCACTGACTTTCTGTCAGAAAGTTGAAAAAACAGAGTAAGAAGCATGTTAACAAGCTTTCAGCTGTGAAACTGATCACTGCATTTGAAAGCATATTCCAGTGAAAACGAGTCGTAGCTAATTGTGCTACAGAAATAAGATTTGTGAACACTGCATGCATAATCACTGTTTGTCTTCTAATTCCAGTTTGAAAACCCAGTTCACAAAGTAAACCCAATCTACTTTCATTCTCATTCTGCTGCAGATTTTTTTCATGCACATATTAAAACTTTAAACACAAAAACTGCAAACAGTGTCATCGATTTAAACATAAACAAGGAGGCTAAGTGTCCACATCCAGAGGTTGCTGGTCCCAGACCCTGAAACACTTTGTTTGTGTCTGCAGAGTGGCACACGAGCAGAGGAGGAGGTGGCAGTCACTGTGGACAGCGCAGATGGCTTCATGGAGAGTTATTTCAGGAAGGTGCGAATGTGACTTTAAACATGGAGACCTCCAGACATGACAGTCCTCAGCTGTTTATCGGTTGGTTTCAGGTGGAGGAGGTCCGAGGGCTGATTGATAAGATCTCCTACCAAGTGGAAGAGGTGAGGAAGGTACACAGCATGATCCTGTCTGCACCCAACCCCGACGACAGTAAGTTTGTCTTCAGGACATGTTGAATCCTCAGTCGACACAATGCACAGAGACGACTCTGTGTTGTGATTTTGTGCTGTGTACTGAACAAAACTGCGAGTACAGATTTAGATTTTTCTGGACATGCAGCTGATGTCTCGTTTCCTTTTACTCTTGGTTGGAAACGAAAGGTTTGCTGGCCGGAAATCTGCAAAGGAAACAACTATTTCCCCCCACAAAACCCCTGAAACCATTGTAGTTCAAGGCTTGTCTGGTCCTTTTTATACACTTTCAGAGGCTTTAGTTATTTTCCTAATATTTTCAAATGATAAGCCAACACTTTTCAAATAATCAGAAGCAACAACATGAGAATAGACATAATTTCCTGGCTTTATTCTGTGTGTGAGCGGAGATTTCCTGGACAAATAGACCACACATCGTCTGTATCTGTTTATCTGTCGCCAGGGAAGAGCAAAGACCTTTTTTACTTTTCACTACTTCTGCGTTGCTTCACGTAGCTATAAGAGCCAAACTGAACCATAGTAACTCTTAATATTTACAGCCTTGTGGAGATTTGTTAAGATCTGGTAAATAAACACCAACGCTTGTTTATCCTTTTGTGCACGCAAAGGTACAAAGAATCAGCTGAGTGCACTGACCCACGACATCAAAGGGAATGCCAATGTGGTGCGAGCTAAACTAAAATGTAAGTTTAACACTTTTGCTGATGCCACGTGACAAACACTGAAATGGTTCTATCATGATGTAATCATTACTCTTGTCTTGTGAAGCCATGGAGCAAAGTATGCCAAAAGATGATGCTGCTAATAGATCTTCTGTCGACTTCAGGATCCAGAAAACACAGGTGAGACAAACGGTCCAATGACCAGAAGTTCTTGTTACGTATCATAAGACCTTCAACACCAGTCTCTTTTTGCAAAATATACACTGTAACGTTGCTTGAATTTATCAGTTTTTTCTCAACATTTGGAATAAAACTATAGAATTCCTTGCAGGGATACATATTCATTCAATCTTTATTTACACATGTAGTCTCATTGAGATATGAGGACTCATTTACAAGAGACCTGTAATAGACAGACAACTTAAAGTACAACCAACAATATACAACAATAAAAAGCAATTAAAAATAAAAAAGTACAGGTGCCATATAAAGCAAAGTAAAATAATAAAAACAAATGTATAGTTACGGTACTTAGATTTTTCTAATGACCTTATCAAATGTTTAAAATGTCTTAAAGAAATCAAAGTGGACAACTTCAGATCTTGTTGCAAGGTTTTCCAGGAAACAGGAGCAGAGTAAGAAAATGCCTTTTTGCAGAATTCAGTCTGCACTGAGGCAATAAAGGCTGAGAACGCATGTTGTAACTGTACTGACAACGTGACGTGGGTGGGGGTATAAGAACGCAGCAGACCAAGGAGGGATTTATAGATGAAGATGTGACCAACTGACCAATGAGTATAGAGTACAGTGATGGGTATGGTAGTTACAGCCAGTTATGCACCTTACCCTACCATGGTGGATGGTATCCATCATCTCCAAGGAGCTGGCAGGGGCATTCATGTAAATAATATCACCATAACCAATAGCTAGTAAGAAAGTAGCAGCTACAAGGTGTTTCAGTTTCTTTAAGGTTTCAACACTTGGCTTAAAAGAGAGAGGTGCATCAATTAAATTCCCAAGTATTTGTAAAAATCCACAAACTCAGTAGGAACACCATGCATGGATAAAGACTGTTGGTACCAACTTTCTGTTTGAAAACAGCATCCTCTTGGTTTTATCAGCATTTAGCACCAGTTTGAGATGGAATAAGTTTGACTGAATTATGTCAAATGCAAATTGTAGAAACTGGAAAACCTTGGTAACGCTGATCAACAATAAACAACTGTATCGTCGGCATAGATGAATAGAAACATCACCCACTGCCTTGAACATCAAAGCTTTAAACAAAGATGTTGTGAGATACGATAATACTCACATCTGTTGACGATGACTCAGCTACCAACAACCAAACTTTAGCTCAAGATTTGTAAAAATTGACTGAATTACAGTACAGTAGAGCCATTTTTGTGTTGGCTAAGGGGCCGTTTACACGGCGCATATTTTGAGTGAAACCGCAGCTTTCTCTCTGCGGTTCTGCCGATCATTTACACGGCACCACTGGCCCCCCTCTTTGAATCCGAAGGTTTTTGAATCCACCTTCCAAAGTGGAGGTTTTTTGCTGACCCCCCTGTTGATAATATAAACATCTCCCACTGCGCCTTTGTTTGAACCACATGTGCGCACCACGCACGCACGGACAGCCAGCATTTCTATCAGTAACAAGGGCGGCGGACACACACCGCTTTCTGAACTACGACTGATAGAATATATTTTGAGTCTCATATTTAATTAATCTACACTTGAATGAAGCTGCTGTGACAAACATCTGTGTTGGAAGAGACACAGCTGGATCCAGTTCTAATGTCGCTGTTTATTGA
>JARVGS010000979.1:8199220-8215937 GCA_031762315.1 Hypsolebias antenori | reverse complement strand
CACCAAGTTTAAAGGAAAAGGTGCCAGTTATGTGACAGAATGAATATGTGTATTTAGCCAAAAATTCTTAAATATTAAGATGTTTTCTTCCATTTGTGTATTTGTAGGCTATGCATGTTCACTGTCGATTTTAAACTAAGCAACAAAATGAGATTTTGTATCCCCAAAAAAAAAAAAAAAAAAAACGAACTCTAGGAACATTCATGAATCATTGAACCACAATAAAAGAAATTCCTTTTCTGGCATTTCCAACAGAGACAAATGCATCTAACCAGAGGTGTCAGGGGAACACTACATCTTTGACGTTTGTAACTAATCTGCTGCTAACAGTTTGACTGTAGTGTGATGTTTTCTTTCCGTCAGCGTAACAATAGATTTTGCACAGTAAGCTGGTTTTATACATATTGTAATTAGTCCATCTGTTTCATTGTTAATTGGCGTGCTTATCTATTTGCATTTCATGCTCAGGGATTGGATTTGTGCCACACTTATTAGAAACAACTTATCACTTAAAAATGTTCCTTTTTTCAGGGTTGACCTCTCTGCCATAGAGATGTTTCAAAAACTGAAGCCATTTAGTTAATTCTGTGCTGTCAGGCAGAAAATCGAGAAAGGGGATCAAACTGTTTATTTTCTCCATGGCTAACCTTTCTATTACGCTTTATAATGTATTGTCTTTCCTCCGCTGTTGGTCTTTTTGCTTCATATTTGGCCTGATTGTTCTGATCCTGGGTTTAAAAATAGATCAAATGTGCTTCCATGGATGGTAGTCAGAGCTTTTCTCTGACTTTGTGTAGCTGATTTTTTGAAAATGTTATCAGGCACATATTTTATCATCGTGCTGCTGACGTTTAGGGAATTTGGTGAAGTCACCAGAGACCAAAGTGGCACAGTGTACTTGATATACTGTATAATTGTGTGTGTGTGTGTGTGTGGGAGGGGGGGGGGGTGTGCAAAAAAAGAAAGAGGGGGAAGTTGACAAAGATGGAAATGATTATCATCCTTGCCCCACCCTGCAGATTCTTATTTTTCTGTGCTTTATGTCACTGTCTATGTATCTCTCTATTAATATACTATGCATATTTATTGCAGTTCAAGTATTTCTGGGTAATCAACAAAACGTCACAGTAGTTAAGATTATAAAGTAGCGTTTTGCTCAGAGCACGATGGCAGTCCACAGAAGCACAAAGCACTAAGTATCATCAGGAGTGTTTGTACCACCAATGTGTGATGTATTTCTGTGTTTATGTTGCAAACAGGATGTCCTGCTCTGAGACTCGCTCCTTATCTCAGGCTGTTTTAGTAGCGTTCTGGTGCTCTTGCAAAATATTGCAGCAAAACTGAAAGTGCATTCATTCACATGAATTTGACATGAAGCTTACTTCTTATTATACTACTGGTAAATGTCAATTTATATATTCTCAAAGCTTTTTTGGCTCCACCTCCTTTGATCAGTAGCATTGAGGCACTAATGGTGTGTGGCAATAGACTGTGTCTATTCGCTAGTCTTTAAAGCTTTTAAAATGAAACATTCCCTGTGGATTAAAGTACAAAGATAAAGATGAAAATTGCTGAAACCTAAAAAAAATAAATAAAACCTCAGAGAACATCTCATCTTCTACTTTTCACTCACTGACTGTCCATCTAAACCAGCTCACCCACAGATCAGAGCAAGTCGATCGTAATGTCCCACAAATCCACACGTTCAGCTACTCCGAGCCACATACAGCATACTGTATATTTTATTTCTACAAAGCATCAAGGGGCAGGGTGTCACATCACGTCATCTTAAAGTGTTCTGCACATCACATCAAACCGCAGCTTCTTGCCCTGTCCATCAAGATGTGCTTCATCGAAAAAGGTCACAGCTGTATTTCTCTATTTATAACCACATTTTTATATCTAATTGAATATATACAGTGCCCTAATTAATACATCATTTACCTTTTTGACCTGGACAAGGAAATAGTAAGGGAGCTGGTTGTCACAGATTTTCACTTTGGTTTAAAAACAGGCTATACTCAGTAACCATCATGAATAAATAAAGACAGCTTGTAAAAGCTCCACTGCTTTCTCCTGTCACCCTTGATTTTTACATATTTCCCTCTGTCAGCGTTTAAATCGGATCAGCCGAACTTTATAAGCAGCTTAAAACAGCAAAAGAATTCCTCGGCACCTTAACTTGATGAACACAACGGGCAGTGGCTTAGGCTTTCTGGGGATTGGGGGCAGAATTTGAGTTTCTCACCCTTTTTTAAACATCCAAAGCAACTGGAACGATGACTTGAGGACAAAGGATGGGGAAAGTCATAAACTCATTTGGTGCTCTGTGGTTCAATGATTAATCTGCTTTTTGCCAAATAGCTTCAGCTGAGAAGCTAAACTTTAAAAAAAAACTGAAAAAGAGAGGTGACTAAAGGCAGATAGAATGATATTTGGAACGCTTTAAATTCCTTGAGACCATCTTACAGGGAATTATGAAGACTCACAATCATGACAGCACTTTAAAAGACCTTCATAAGGAGACAGAGACTTTGTAGCATGAAGTAAACAAGGACTCTAAACATAAAAATACATAGAGTACTTACTTACTTACTTAGTACTTAAACATACACAAGTTCTATGTAGTTATAGATCTAATTAATCAGGTTCTTCTTGGGTTGTGAAGTTTCTAAATAAAACTGATAATCGTGATTCATTACTGCACTGAGCCACGTCTTTTTTGGTTTTTAGAAGATATCCATTTTTTCTTTCTCCAGCGTGTGTATCTTCTTTCTCGAGGTATGCAGTAATTACAAGGTCTTTAAAGAGTTGAGATGCTTCGAGTTCCTTCTGTTGCAAAGTTTTCTGTTATTTCACACATGATCGGTATCTCAGGCCAACAAAAGTAGTAATTGCTGAACTCCTTTTTTTAAGTTATCCAGAACAGACTGTGCATGTTTTTTAACTCGTCCACAGTATTAACAACACACCAAAATGCAAATCATAGTTTTTTCTTGATGCCACAAGTCAGTAGGTGTTCTACAACATAATTCTACAAGTGATACTCATTAATGTTATTATCCTGAAACATTCAGTTCTCCACAGGACTCATATATGTGGATTTTAATAGGATAAACACAATAAAGTTACCGTATTTTTCAGACTATAAGGTGCACCGGATTATAAGGCGCATTAAGCGAAACAAGTTCATTTTGACAGAGTTGCATTCGGGCCCAAAAAAAATCCGATCCAACCCGGCCCCAGCATGTAGTCTTCATTTCCGAACCGCTCCTGACCCGACAAATTAACAGTAATTACAGGTCCGAACCCTGAAGAAAAGCCCAACATTTTGAATTAACAGTCAGGGATGCGCAGCTGAATAAACGCAGCAGACGATTTGGAGCTGAGAGGTTTTTGTACTTTCATGGCCATTAAAAAAAACAATTAAACCCCGTTTCTGCCTGCATTTACTGAATTACTGAGACATGCAGACAGCGCTGATACACACGTGCCTGCTTTGGGATCTCACCTGTTTGGATCATCGGCCGCGCACGTCCTCTGAATGCAGCGGCAGAATGAACGTCCATTTGGGCTATGCTGCTTGGCATTACAGTCCCATCTGAAGCTTAACTGAACTCTTTCCGTCTTTCAAGGCCAGACAGCTCGTGGTGCGGCTGGTGGATGTATGGCAGGCTATGTCATCATATAATTGAATCGCGGCTGATCCTGACCTAATTAAAAGCCTGAGACCAGCCCGGTCCACCCATTAATATTATTAAACATTAAACATTATAACGGCCCGGCCCTAATCCGTGTTGTGTTTCAGGTTCTGGTTAGAAATAACAGCTATGCCGTGTACCACATAAAATCAGTTCAAGGTCAGTGAGCACAACCAGAATTAATACATAAGGTGCACCGGATTATAAGGCTCACTGTCGATTTTTGGGAAAATTAAAGGAATTTATGTGCGCCTTATAGTCCGAAAAATATGGTAGTCCATGATTAGCTAGAGGTTGTGATTGCATTTCTTTGGAGAGAAGCTATTTATTGTCAGGCATCTTAAAAAGGTTGCCTTGTAGTTTTTTTGTTCTTTTTTTTTTTAACTGAGGTCCTTTGGGACGACACATGAGTGTTCTGGCATTTTTCTGAGACAGCTTTGAGTTTCTTCTCACGTCACTTCCTTGATTTTAACTGTTTGAACCATGTTGAACTGCAGTCACTGTGGTTGACCTGACTACTTCCTTCCTATCGGTGTTCGTCTTATACACACTCACACGGAGTGTAACTGTGCAAACGAGCCTTCATCGTTAGGTTTTAGTTGTTTTTAGCAGCTGTAAAGAACAATAGACCAAACTGCAACCTGAAAGAGTAAAAGAGAGTAAAGGTTGGAGGAGCAGAGACGGGGAGGAAGGAATGGAAAGGAAAAAAGGCAAACTCATCCTACTTCATCACACACTTCTAGCGTTACAGAGAGGGAGAGACAAACAGGTGTGTTGTGCTGCCTCCTCGCTCCCCTCCGCTCTCCTCCTCCTCCTCAGTGGGCGTGGCTCGGCTCCTGTGCAGCACTTGAAGGCAGCTTGTCGCCACCTCCGCTTTCAGACAGAAACAAAAGCTCTCTGCAGCACTCCTCTCCTCTACTTCCCCACAAAGATCCCTCCTTCTTCCTCCTTCTGCCCTCCTCTCTGCTGCTTGGGGCAAGCAGAAGCCAAGATGATGCAGGAGGTGTCCATCGTGGTGGCTTATGACGCTCATGTAGTCGACCGCCCGGGTGAGGAGGACACCTTGGCTTGCTTAGTGGCTCATTCCAAACCACTCAGAACTCCCAGATCTGTGGTAGGTCCATCATACCATCACTGTTTTTGTATTTTTAATCTCTGTTTTAATTTGATAATGCTGGTTGTCTTTTTTTATCTTTACTGTTTTGTTATTCTGACAGTGGTTGTCAGAAACAGAAGTGGAAAATCCATTTTAACTGAAAGTGCATGCTTCTTTCCATGTGGGAGTTTCTTCACAGGCTTGTTTGAATCTGTGGGTGTGCAGCGTCACCCCTGAAGTCGTCTGACATTTGAGGGAACATGGTTTTGTCAGTCGGCGCACGCACAGCTCATTTGTTGCCATCAGTTTCTTTCAATTACTGATATAAATTTGCAATTAGTGTGTGTGTGCGTGTGCCTGGGCGTGTGTTTCCCTCGCGTAGGTTAATTTAATTCTGTGGCGTAGTTTTCTTCCAACGTCCGCTTGGCTTGTTCTTATTTTAATATTCAAACTTTAAGGCTTTGCGATGGTTGAATAGTTCACCCTTCAACTTGTTTTCACACGTCCACACAAAAAATACACTTTATTTTCTTTTAGGTTCGTAGGCCTGTCACGATAACAAATTTTACTGGGTGATTAATTGTCTCAGAAATTATTGCGATAAATTGAAATTTGACAATAATTAGTAATTATTGTCAAAATTAAGAAGAAATGTTGGTTAATTTGTTTTGCATGTAGTGTCTTTTTTTTACCACTGGATGGCAGTATAAGACTGAACGAAGGATGGATAGTGAGGGAGCGAGCAGCATGTCTCTTTAAGAAAAATGGGAGGGAGGCTCCTTGACGTGACATGGGCTGTTTCTCCTTCCTGTTTTCGTTTTTCAAAATGGTGGACGCTCGGTGTGGTTTGAACTCTTTAGCGTAGCATTTTTTCCACACAAAGCTTTTAATTAAAATAAGTAAACAAGTTCTCAGCTTCCTTTTGCAGTGAAAAATAACTTTTTACATGAAGGCATGGGTTTCATCTTTGATCTTTGGAGCTTCGACAAGACGGAGGTTTTTCCCCCAAGGTCAGCCTGTTAGCTTAGCTCGTAGCTTAGCTTCTCAGCCTATTTAAAATATACAAAAACACGATTTTGGATGGTGAAAATGGAGAGCAAGGGAAGGATCAGTGAAGAGCACCAGAGTTGAGCCTTTTGTCATCCAGTGTCTTCAGTAGAAAGAGACACGAAGAAACGGTAAAGCCGATAAAATGAAAATGAGGTCGATAATTTTCATTTATCACATGATTAATTTGATTTATTGTTTATTGCAACAGGCCTATAGGTTAGTAACAAAAAAAGCTTTGTAAGCTCATCATCCAGGTAAATAAATATAAAAAGGATTAACTCATGTCAAACTGTCCAGATGACAGGATTTAACCTTTTTTGTAGGTTAGTAACTAGTTTGTGATCTCAGCTTTTCGGTTTGGGACCTATTCCATTTTTTGCAGCAGGGATTCAGGTCAGGAAGCTAAATGTGGGTCTGATACCATTTCCTGCAGCACCCTGCATGTTTAATAGCCTCATCTGAATCAGAGGTGACCTCTTAAATTCCTCTTGTGTTCACACTAAACTCCAAAAAGAGTTTGAAGACGCACTTTTTACTCCTAAACCTGAAACATCTGTGTTTGTGACATTCTGTTGGTTACTAAACTGGTGCGTACGTTTCTTTTAGAGGAAAGCACCGCTACTGTTTGTCTCATGAGAAGATGTCAGTGAGAATATTGAAAATGTCACATTTTGTTATTTATAGTAACCAGATCTCAGTTTTTGTCACCCCACGAGGATCCAACTAAAATCCTTTTGATGCTGGCAGCCCCGTAATTTATCTCATAACATCAACAACGGGACATAAAGAGTTTAAAATCTGTCTTCTTGAACAGTTGTAGGAATGTGTGTGTGTTTGAATCACGGTGGATCCAGCCCAGTTTTATTCCTCTCATTCTGCGATGTTTGTGTGTTTTAGGGGTGTTGGAGAGCAGCAGGCTGTTTAATCAGCAGCTGCTTCTCAGCCTCAACTTTTATTCAGTTAATCATTAGAGTTCACATTTTAACAAAGATAAAATCTGTTTCAACTTGCAGACTAACTCATGTTCAGTGAAATTTAACCGATTAAAAAAACAATTGTAACAAAAGGAGAGAAGAATTCTGAATTGGCTACTAAACTCATAAACTTAGCCTCTGTACAGAAAAATGTTGTTCATATTTTTTACATCAATGTCTTTGAAGGTAAAAGTGGATTTTCCACTTTTTTTCCCAAACACAGTTTATACAAAGAAGAGGTTGTGTGTGAGGAGAAAACAATAAAACACCCATTACTGGGTTTGTTACTCTGCAGTGTAGGTGTCAAATGTACACATCAGCACAATGTTTGGAAAAAAGACTTTGAGCAGTTTGTTAGGAAACATTTGTAAGGAAATATAAATGAGCATTAACAAAACGTGAAACCACAATGGTTGATGGAAATAAAATAAGTTTCAGCCAGTGAGCCAAGAGGTTGGTGCTTTTTTTAAATAAATGTTTTGTTTGTCATCTTGCATTTCACAAAGGAAACTGAGCGCTGATAAGGAAACCGTGATCTTCTAAGGCTCTTTTGCTCAATTTATTCTTTATGAAAAATAGTTTTAGTTGTGGCAAAGTTGTGTTAAAATATTCACATTTTTCATCATAAGAATGGAAGGTCGTTCGGCTTTTTATGGATATAAAAAAATCTGACTTTATTGTTAATCTAGACAAATATCAGCTTTATTGTCACAGCAAAACTTGTGTGGGTGTAAAATCTTAAGCAGCTTGTTGGTCACTTATTTATCAGTAATAAAAGTGAAAAGCACACTTCAGATCGGTCTAATTCATAGTACTGTTGTTGCCTTTAGGTAAACACTGTTCAGTTTATCTACCATATTTTCTGCCGTACACATCGCATCAGTCCAGATATGTCTAATAAAGTGGGGAAAAAACAAAAATATGTTGCTTTGCCGTATAAGTTGCAGCTATTATGCATCACCGCTGACGTGTTGTGTTTGTTACGCGACACCGTTGACAACCGGAAATGTGGGCCGGTGTTGTACCAAAAATCGATATCCTGCGGGAGCGCGCACAGGAGGACTTTCACAAGACTTTAACAAGATTAACACTTAAAAACAAATAGTTGTTTGCTCGAAATTGTAGAAAAGGTGCGTCTCAGTCTAACGTTTCCTTACTAAATGCACTTTGACAGTCAAATCAGCTGCATTTTAAAAAAGTATATGTAGCCTCGCTGCTCCGGGAGCGCGCAGAGGGAGGAAAGCAGGAAGGAGGAACTGCACATTTCTTCAAAATTTAACAAGATAAGCACCTAAAACAATTGTTTGTTTGCTCGACTTTATAGTAAAGTTGTGTCTCAGTTGAACTTTTACTTGATAAATGGTCATTGGTCAAATTAGCTGCATTTCACCGGGGCGGCACAGCGAAATTAGGCTATGTCAAGCCAGTTGTGTCATTAATAGTCACTTTTACCTATTACATGACACAACAGCATGCCATACTACCCGAGTGCCATCTAGCAGTTGAAAATGGTAGTGTTCAATATTTTCAGTCAGGATGAATGAAAACGGTCATATCTCAGCTAAATATTGGTTTATAAATACTGTATGGGAAAAAACATAAATAAGTTGCTTCTATGTATAAGTCACAGGGCCTGTAAATTATGCAAAAAAACTGCGACTTATAGGCAGAAAAATACGGTAGATCAAAATGTTGCAGAAAAGTGATTATTAACTCAGCAACAGAAACTGAGCTTCTCTTTATCTCCTATAAGATAAGAAATGAATCGGAGGTCTATTATCTGCTGAGGAGTTGTTTCTCACACACTTGAGCAGTGACGTTTACCCGCCCCTGTGATTCCAGGTCGGGCAGTCAAGACCACGATGACCCTTCAGGTCGGACTGGAGGAGCTGTAATGGTTCTCTGGCTTCGTCTAATAGTGGCTCAGTTGTTTCCCTTGTTTTCCGCTTAAAGGCGATCACGATGTTCTGCTCCAAATCACTTTTACAAGACAATTTTATTTACTCGTTTTTATATTGATTGATGGATCATTCGTTCATAATTCAGTTGTAAAATGTGGTAAACGTGAAGCTGTTTTTAGCTACGATGGCATTTTGTCATCATAAAAACAAAAACGAGGTGGTTGAAGCTCAAATCCACCAAAACCAGTGTACAGATGGGGCTACTGGCCAATTTAGAAACATTAATTTGTTCCTTAAAAATCTTATTTACTAATGCTTTATCTTTGTAGTTGGTTTTTTTTTTTTATTATTATTAATTTGTTTTTATGTTATCAGGAAGGTCCCATTAAGATAAAACATATCTTCTTCAAGATAAGACGGTGGGGAAAGAATAAAAGGAATACAATGAGTTAAAACAAAAACATATCAAGAATAAAGCGATAAACTTTTTGAAAACTGGCCTGTTGGGCTTGTGTCACATTGAGGGAGGCGAACAAACACGCCGGTCTCGCCCTGGTTGTGAGTGCCATGACAACGCTGTTGCCTCTTCAGGGAGGTAACTTTACCACCTACTCCCAGCAGACACACACAAACACATTCAGTGAGGTGTAAATCCACCATAAACATCTCAGGTTTCATATTTTTTGGCTAAAAGCGTCTAAATATTAGAAGTTTTCATTCCATTAAGTCTTGTGGACTTGGATTTATTAATGTATATTGTTTTATTGGCCTCAGTTGGCACACACTATCTCCTTGAACTTCTTTGTTTGAAAACTTTACACTGGTTTGCCTTCAAGTTAGATTGTTTTAACAGAACATCAGGGCTGTCTTTGGATAATAAGAATGCCAAAATGTTTCTTTAAGGATTCAACTTTTAAATGTTTATGTAATAAAAAGACACAAAATGATCAACTAAAATCGGCAAACTCAACAAAAACCCCAGAATATTAAACTCATACAGCAGCCATGAGTTTACATTAAAGATTAATTATGTCACAAATGGGAATATTTGATGATTGGGACTTATTCTTTTATTTTTATTAAGCTAATTAATGATTGACGTTAATTTTATAGTGTCATGTCTTTTTAAGCATCAGTTTGTTAATATGGTTGAAATGGATTTTCTGCTGGGACAAATTGTCTTGTTTTAGAAAAAAAGAGAAAAGGAAATCTAATCTCTTGGTCTTGGTGTGACCACATCAGAGCTCATCCGATAAGTCGTTTCAGCTTTTATCTCAAAGTTGTTCAACAGCGCTGGTTTTGTTTAGTCCAAATGTAGTTTTCTGATGAGCAAGAAAACTCTGAGAATGATGATGACTCGCTGTTTTTGTCAAAATTGTTGTAAAAAGTGTGTAAAAATATACATGTGGCAGGGGGGAATCCTCAGGCCTTCAATGCCTTTAGAGAAGGCCTAAGAGTTCTGCACGTATAAAATAATTCATTAATTTTTTTGTATTTAATATTTGTTTTATTTTTAAATTTTTTATGTAGCTTTTTGTGGTAATTTCTCATTTTCTTTAAACTACTTCGCAGTTGAGCAAGAAACTTTTCTAACTAATGAAAATATGCAGACCCTTTCCAAAAAATTTGAATATCATGGAAAAGTTGTTTAACTTCCATAATTCCATTCAAAAAGTTAATCTTTAGTAGATGATAGATTCAGGGCCCACAATTTAAATTATTTCAAGTATTTGTTTGTTTATTTTTACATAATTTGGGCTTCCAGCTCATGAAACCCATGAAAACAGGAATTCAAAAAATTAGAATACTGTGGCATGCAGGACATGAACGTTTTAAACTGTGTGACACTAATCATCATGATATTCTAATTTTTTTGGAAAAGGTCTGTAGTTACCAAGTCAGATTCTTTAAAAGTTTTGTCGCCAGCAGAAACATGTTTAAATGGTGAGGACTTCACTGTCAGGAGAGAAGGCGGAGCTGAGTCCAAATCTGTAGATGATGAGTTTGTTTAATAAGTGACAGGAAAATTAACCAATCACAATGTTGCTGTAGAGGGGACGGGACCAAATCACTGGGCTCGGAGCCTTCAGGAAGGCCTTGCAGGGCATATTTTGTTTACAGTATTTATTTATTAACCACGTTAAGATTTGTGATGCATTCAAGTGCAACATGTAAATTAAAAATTCCACACAGAGTGAAGATTAAATATCCCATTTAGGTTTTCGTTAATCATTTTTGATTTTACAGTCGTATTTTGAAATTTTACAGAAACGAGCAAGTTCTGTGAGTTACTGTTAAGTTTCAGTGAATTTTAAAATTGCATGCCGTCCATGAACCCAAGAGACTGGGCCTTCTGGGTAATACTGGGACAGAAATGGATGGACTTTCTCAGGTCATGTGTTCAGATGGGGTGTTGTGGCGTACATGAAAAGCAGTTCTCTTTTAACGCCATGTGAAAGTAACAGCAGCACTACTTAAAACTTGTTTTGGATGTTTTACTGTAAAGAATAATTCTTGAAATTCTTTACCTGCCTTAAACTGACCGCTGACCTTTCTTATGAAGGGATTACATCTTTAAATCTGTGTTTTTCAGGTTCCAACCAAGAAGCTGAAGAAGTTTGAGAAGGAATATCTGACACTGAGGGAGAGCCAGCTGCAACAAGAAGACCCCATCGACCGATACCAGGTATGAAACACCCACAGCACAACATGAGGTCCGCTGTGTTTGTTCTTGTGTTTGGTGTTTCCACCCCCAGGAGGCTTTAGGTGATTTATAACGATTTAAACAGATTTTGTTTAAACAGACTCTTTAAAAAAAATCATTTGGTTTCTGACAGCGATATATAGCTTTTATAAAAAGAAAAACTTTCATCTAATATAAGAAATCTCATGAGAGCAACTGTGTGCCTGAAGTTATTTTTATCAGGCGTTCACGTTGACAATAGCTATAAATAAATGAAGTTGTCAGGCACGTCTGCATCCACCTGCGACGCTTTGTGTCTTATCGTTGTACAAGAAACGAGAGGTGAGGCAGATGATGGCACCCGTCCTCCCCTTCTGATCAACTTTACGTTTTATTCTCCTTCAGTACTCACTCAAATTTTCTAACACATTCATTTTTATTAAATCAATAACAGTATAGTAATAACACCACATTTTACTTTCTTCTTTTAAACAAGATACTTTTAATTAATTAAGCTTTCACTTTTTCCCCCTAATAAAAACTGGACCACGGCTACAATAAATAATTCAAGCGTACATTTCTGTTTTGAACCAGTTGTAGTGGAGTTTAGCAAAGTAAAAAGAGCACTCCTTTAAGTTAGTTTTGATAAACGAGAATAATTTTATAATGGTTGTGGTTGGAAATGTGCTCTTTTTGTTGTCAAGAGTCCCTTGAATAATTTGTAATTATTTCTTTAAAATGACTCCTTCAAAATGGCTTCACTTTCATGACAGGCGCTCCACAGAGGTCGGTCCTTAAACTCAGTACGGAAAGGTTTTTATTTAACTCACAGTTGTAATAATTTTATAAATGTTAACACACACCATGATGAACTCAGATGAATATTGTTTGTTATGGTAACTTGGCGTCCTCCACATTCCTTGTCTCTTTTCTGCACTTTTCACTTTGGGGTTTAAAAAAATCAATGACCTTGATTTTTTGGGATGGATTTTCTACCTGGATTAGTTCAAGTTCAAGTTGTGTTTATTTGTCATATGCAAGGTTAACACAGGATTAACGGTACAATGAAATGCTTTGGATGAGAAGAACCGATTTGACTCACTAAAAAATTTTTTAAAGAACAAACCAACAAGAAAAGACAAAAAAGCATGCAATAAGGGTACACAAAAAAGTACCAAAAAGTGAAAAAGTAAGTAATTAAAATATTTACAAAGTCCAAAAAAGAGACATCTGGACAGTTTCTTTTTGACAGAGACATTTCGCCCTCTATCCGGGGGGCTTCATCAGTCTGAGGAGTTCCAGTAAACCGTTTCTCCACCAAGCAGTAAACTCCTTAAGTGGACCAACCAGTTTGCTGGAGCTAAGATGGTTTCTGAGGGGGCCATTCTGTCCCCCGTCGACTCCTCCCAGGCAGGCAGCCACAGCCAAAGTGGTTCAAGGCAGCAAAGTTCATGCTCAATCATCCAGGTACCGAAGCCAATAAAGCCCTCCGGATAGAGGGCGAAATGTCTCAACAAAAAATAAACCTTCCAGATGACCTGACTGAACTTTGTTGGATTTTTTTGTTACCTGGATTATGATTGACATTGAACTGTTTTTTTTTTTTTTATTTAAAATATGCCACAACTCTTGAATTATACCTGAGCTGACAAAAAGAAAAATGAAAGTGTGAGGCTGTAGAATATTTACAAAGTGTATTTAGGTTTTATTTATCCAAATATGAACATAAATGTTAGTTGTTGAGTAAAATATATAAATTTCTTCCTGATTTTTTATGTCCTTAAACAATGTTTACAGAACCACTGTTGATGGTAATATTAGCAACTAGCGCAACTTAAAAAAGACAAACTAATTTATAGACAAATGTGACAGCAGTCATGTGACTGTACCTTCCATATATCTGAAGCGTGTCACATTACTTACAAACATAGCGCTCCAAAAGCATCCATGCTTTTACCGTGATGGGTAATTAATTCATAAACCCCACACACATTATGTACGGAGTCAGTAGTTCTTCCAGTAGCACCAGTAAAGATTTAAACTTCCAGCTGAAGGAAAACGTTTCAGTCATTTTTTCCTAAAAGGCAGACGTGACATGTTGGAGTACAAGCTGCCAGTTTTAGAGAAGAGGAAGGAAGGAAGACTTTAGTTGTAGATAAGATGTTAAACTTGAGCAAGCTGCAGACAGGAAAGATGTTTTTTAGTGTAACGGTTGGAAAGAATAGGATTACAGCTGCTTGCTACAAACTGTAGCTTTTCTTTGTGCTTTAATATTCAGGTAAGCATTTTCTGTTGTCCGAAGCTTGTCCTTTGATTCACATCCTTCTCTGGTGTCAAATCTTTCTTCAGCTTGCCATGCACGCTTTGGGTAATCAGAGCAAAAATATAGATTCATTAAAAAAATGGGAAAAGACTGGGGGGGGGGAGAGAAAGTGAGGCTGGGAACTGGGAAGTGTCCCTCCCAAAAGCGAAACATCAGGATCATGTTTTGGAGTTTAGTCAGGCCTTCTGGACGCGCCGTGTCAGGACGTTGTTCTGCCTGTGGACAAACAGGCGCTCGGTAAGAACTCTGAAGAATCGTTGGTATTACTTCTATTTTTAGTTTTTTTGTTAAGGAAGTAGGTGAGTAGGAATGGGTCACGTTAACAAAAATAGCTTAAGGTTTTGATTCAAGCCAAATTGCGACACGTGCACCTGGAATAAAGACTAAAAGAGATTATGAAGGCGTTTCATTCAAACACTGAAATGAGTGGAAGCAGACACTTATCATTTATCCTCCCTTCCTGGTACAAACCATATGATGTCTGTTTGTGTTGTAAGAATTAAACCTTTGTATGTCACAGCTCTTAAGATGAACTTATTCTTAATTAAATAAGACGTTATGTAACATGTCAAATGCATGTTGTCTACATGCCTGTCGTGCATGCTTGTGTGAGTATTCATGTGAGTGGAACGTAAAATCACCCCAGGGTTAGAAAATGTCACGGTTGTACAAGTGGCAGGATATCAGGGTCAGATGACCACTCATCGCCATGACAACTGTTTTTTTTTTTGTCAACGAGCATCATGTGAGAGCGTTTACTGCCTGTTGTCATGAGATTCCACTAATGGGTCACAGACGACTTAAAGATAGGTGTGTGTGTGTGTGTGGAAATGAGGGTGACAGCCTCATTATGTTTTCAGTAAAACAGTTAAATTAGAAAAATGACTGCCTCTGTTTATCAGAGGAGCTGCAATAAGTTCTTTAAAGGGATTTTTGTTATTGAACACAAACCTTAAGGCAAACTGACACAAAACATTCTGTATCTGCGTGCTTGTGTGTGCAGAGGGAGAACCGCCGTCTTCAGGAGGCCAGCATGAGACTGGAGCAGGAGAACGACGACTTGGCACATGAACTGGTCACCAGTAAGATCGCCCTCCGGAATGACCTCGACCAGGTACTAAATGATGCAAACACTTTAAAGAACCACAACGACCCATTAGGTCTGAATTTAAAAAGCTTGTTATTATGGGGTAAGAACACTCGAAACAAACATGCATGTAAAAGAAATATGTGCATATCAGTCAGTAAACTTTGTGCATGTATTTTATGTTTCATTTTTAAAAATAACATTTAAAAAGTTACAAATGCAAACTTGAAGTTTGCATTTGTAAGTTTACTTTTTATGAATACAAAGACCTATGACTGTGAATATGAATTTACAACTGATCTTACGACACGGGGTCACAGGCTGGTTAATGGAGCACAGAACACATCAAAACACGTGGCACATGCGTTCTTAACGCTTTCTCCATTTCAACGCCACCAGAATTTATTTTAAAAATATTAAAACGAATCACCAACGGATTATCAGTTTACACAGGAGAAATGGATGTTCTGTTAGCAGTGCAGTGGGAGGAAGATGTAAAACCATTAAAAACAATAATTTCATAAGATTCAAGTTCCATATTATTGAGTTTAAAACACAATAATTCAGACATTTTATTAGCAATACTCCATAAATTATTCAGAATACAAAGGACTGGTTTAACAGTAGTGTTGTTATGGGTACAAGAGCACATTGGTGTAAAAAGAAATGAGATGGAAGATGACAAATAAGGCAACACAAAATCATATTAACTTCACAATACATGAAAACAAATCAGAGACGAGCAGTGTCATCAAACAAAAACAAAAAAAAAAAAAACTGAAGAAAGAATGGCAGAAAGGGTGGGATGGAGAAAGAAAAGGAAGATTGTTTTATATGATCAAAAATGAGAACCAGAACTTGAATATGAACACGTGCGCAACAAGTTTTCTGTGCTCCATTAACCAGCCTGTGACCCCGTGCTGTAAGAGCACTGTTGTAAATTCATATTCACAAACGGTCAAAGGTCTTTGTATTCACAGAGTAAACTACAACTGTAAACCGGAAGTTTGTGAAATAAAATACATGCACAGATTCTAGATTCACACAACTATTGACTAACATGCACAAATTTCTGTCTTTACATGCACTTTTATTTTGACAGTGTTCTGACCTCATACGTTATATTACATACAGTCTGTGTGTACATCTGTGGTGTAAATTAAGACATCTTTTACGCAGTTTTTAGACATTTTTTTCAATTCAGTAAAAAAAAAAAAAAAAATCTTGACTTTAAAATGAAATGGAAATAATTCCTTCTGCTGATTTTAACCCTGCCTAAACGTTTCCCCACCATTGTACTGCTGAGCTGTAGCCCTCTGTGCCGTTCACACTGCTGATGGAGCCCCCGCCCCACTGACTGGTGTCCGTTCTCACTCTCAGGCTGAAGACAAGGCAGACGTCCTGAACAAAGAGCTGCTGAGCACCAAGCAACGCCTGGTGGAGACAGAGGAGGAGAAGAGACGGCACGAGGAGGAGACAGCTCAGGTAACACATCTTGGTTCATCCTCAGCTGAGGCACAACAAGAATGACCAGTGGTCATTCGTGACTTTATTCACTTTCTGCTAAAGACAACTGATGAGGTGGGTTGTGATTGCTGTAAATAGGCGGTGCACATCCGTCACAGATTTGTCCTGAATGATCCCGAGCTTTGTGCTATAAAATTTAATAAAACATGTTTGACAAACTCTCTATTCAGGTTCTGCCCTCAAAGTCCTGATTCAAGTTTTTCTCATTTTGGGTTTCTCCTCTAGTAACTCAGCATGCAAAAGATTTGTTTCTGTGTGAGGTTTGAGTTCTAAATAAAAATTCAGCTGTGCAGTTAAAAACAAAACAATGCCTCCGACCTCTCTAACATTTAGGTTTTCTCCATAACTGCACAGTGTTTATACGTACTATATATA
>JARVGS010000979.1:8100348-8111828 GCA_031762315.1 Hypsolebias antenori | reverse complement strand
TGGTTAACTGGACATCATTAACTTCACACAGACTCTTTCACTGGTACATTTTCATCTTTAAATCACTTCTTGGTCTGCTGCCTTCATACATCTCCTTCTACATGTTTCTGCATGAGTGCAGCTACAGCGTGCACTCTCAGGACATGATTACCTGCAGTGTTCCCTCGGTGAGGACTGAACTAGGCAAAAGGGCCTTCTCTTAATCCGCTCCTGTTTCCTGGAACATCTTGCAAAAAGATCTGAAGCTCTCGACCTTGACCTTTCTAAGTGGCTTCAAACGTGCGCTAAGTTCATGGCAAAAACCAGTGCAGACATATTCATGTTTTTAGTTTTCTACATCGCTTTGCAATCTAGCTGGTTTTGTTTATTTTATACCATTTTCTTTCATTTGTTCTTCTCAATTTGTATGCGTTCTTTTACGATTGGGTACTGTGGTCATCATTCTTTGTTAAAATCAGGCCTCTCTTGTAAATGAGTCCACGAGTCTCTATGGGACTAACCTGTATAAATAAAGGTTGAATGTATATATATAAAGAATCTCTTTGACAGAAAAATCTAATCCAAAATCATCCCCAGGATTGCAGAAAATCATTTTTTATACGAAATGGCTAAAAATATTCATTTATTCGGTAAACAGCTGAATTCTTTTTAAATAAAACTTGTAAATAAAATAAAAATGTTCCTCTGCACCTTGTTAGATTCAAGTCCGAGTTTATGGAGGATTTCTAATCTAAAAATTCATCTATTTTCTCACAATCAACACAACCTTGAGAGCGAATGTCCGGTAAAGTCTTATATTTTTTACCACACCGTTTTTTTGTTGTCAGTGTTTCATTTCACACCATTTGTCACACCATGACCTGATTTAACACTAACTTCTAACCATTTTTTGCACCATTTAACCCCATAAAATGACATGCAAACAGCTTTAAACACGTAAACAGGACACCTTAAAAGCGTTATGTTCAGCTAACATTGTGACAAACAATCAAAAGGATTTACTGGAAAGCACATCAGAGTCAAAGTTCACGTGATTCATCAATAATTTTCTTTTATGCGATCTGATCATGTCTTACTGCGACCAAATATTCTGTCTAATCATGGTCAGAACCTCACAATCAACACTTACAGCGAAAACATAGAGTCTTCAAATAAAGATCGATGACTTGGAAAAGATTTGACATTTTCTCATGCTTCGGGAGTGTAATAGTCTAGACAACAAAAAAAATTACCATCTTACAAAGTGCTGAAGGGCAGTACATCATTTAAAAAAGCTTAAAGGTGGTAAAACTCAGACAGGAGCAGAAGGGAGCGTGTGTTTTTGGTTTTGCTGCAGAGGAAGTTCCATCATGTGTGATATTCATGTGAAAACCCATCACATGCTAACAAAACCTTCAGAATAAATGTTAAGAAAAAAAAACATGCGGCTCTAAATCTCTTTATACAATATGTTTTCCTGCAACAAGCGGTGACTGGTGGAGCTTGTGTGATTTAAGCCCTTTGGCTTGTCGGAGCTGTCAGTCCTGATTTTCAACTGTCTGAAACTCACTGGGTTATTAAGAAGTCTTAAACATGCGTTCCACAATTAAAGTAAACACACTTTAGATTCTGGGTGCTCATTGGTCCACATGGGTCAGGTAAGCTGACGTGTGAAGCGTCTGGTTGGTTAGACGTTGGTGTCTGCTGTGATCAGACAGAGCCATTTAAGAATGTGTGGTTGTTACGACTGAGACACACACTAAACATGACACGAGGACACTAAAAACATACATTACACGTTGCATGTATACAATTACTGCCTTCTAAGTACAGATCCAGGCCTCTGGATGTTGTTTTGTATGTACTTCTACACAATACGAACTGTTCAAACATCAACTTTGCACCAACTTGATGTACAATCAACTCTCCCAGACACCTCATTTTAAAGCTCACTGTTTGGAATTAGAGTTAAAATCCTTAACTCAGAGGACAGCAGGGGTTTAATTTGAGAGTGAGTGGTTTGATTTTCACCGTGACGCAGTACAACGAGCGTTAAAGGCTTCACGGTGGAGCGGTTGGTTGGCACAGGGAGGTTCGACTCCCAGCTGAGGCCTTTCTGCAAGGAGTTTGCATGTGGGTTTTATCGGAGTGCTCAGGTCAGGGTTAAGTTTTTAAATCAAGTTTCTTCAAACTAGAAACCAACGTTTTGAGTGGTCGAGGGAAGTAAAATAAATAAAATGCAGCTTCAATGGTTTTTGGGGGTTTTGTTTTAGTCTGAGTTTTTTAGTTTTTTGATGTCATGTTCTGTTTATGCCTCCCGGTCTGGTTTGGTTGTGCTCACTTTTGTTGTGTTCATTCTTTCATTTCTTTTTGTTTATCTCATGTTTCATAAGTTTACCGTATTTTTCGGACTATAAGGTGCACTTAAAATCTTTTAATTTTCTCAAAAATCAACAGTGTGCCTTATGTATTAATTCTGGTTGTGCTTACTGACCTCAAACCGATTTTATGTGGTACATGGCACTCAATAAGCTGTCAAAATGTTTTAGTTTTGCTTAATGCGTCTTATAATCAGGTGTGCCTTATAGTCTAAAAAATACGGTACATGCTGCATGTAGGTAGTCATTAGTCCTGTTTTGACTCCAGTCTCTCATGCCACCACGTGCTCAGCTTTTCGAACCAGTTTCTGCGCTGCACAGTTCTCTTTGTTCAGATCTTCTGTTGATGTCTTCTCGGTTCCTGCTTTTGGCAGTTGGTGTCGTTTTCCCTCCTTGGTTTGCTTTTAATCTCGTTTGGGGTTTTGCTCTTGGATTTCTTTCTTTTGCAACATTTTTATGTTGGTTATATAATCCTTCTGCCTCCGGTACTTTAAGTGGCGGCAAACCTTTTAAACCCAATATTCTATTACCGTATTTTTTGGACTATAAGGCTCATTCGTTATCAATGAACTGGCCTGTTTTCATACATAAGGCGCATTAAGCAAAACAAAACAGTCAGATAAGTCAAACTTTATTCAGCTCATTCACAATAATCACATAAAATCAGTTCGAGGTCAGTAAGCACAACCAGAATTAATACACAAGGTGCACCTTATTAAAAGGATCACTGTGAATTTTTGATAAAATTAAAGGATTTTAAGTGCGCTTTATAGTCTGAAAAATATGGTAGTCCAAAGACTTTATATATCAAATGCCAGAGTTGTTTTTCTTTTGTTGTTGTGTAATACAAGACTTAAAAAAACATCCAGCTCTGATTTAAGCAACATATTTAAACTAAACTTTTGGAATCCTGAAAATTGAGGAAAGGTGGAAAATTGAATATGTAAAAGAGGAAACAACTGATGGACAATAAATATGGTGCCTGTCAGCACAGCAGTAGCGCATTTGGTATAAAAAAAAGGCGTAAAAACTGAGAAATAATTTTCTGTCCAGGATTACACGTGTAACTAATACATCAGATGTGGAAACAGCTACAAAACAAATGTCTTTAAAAGTGTTTAAATGGCTAATAATCTTAAATGAGCTCTGAACACTAAAACCAGGAGCACACTCAAACGTCCATCAGTACATTAAGGTTTAAACTAAAACAAACAAGGGTCTTGACGAAATGTTTTGGGTGTAAAGCTAACCCTAATGTGTGACGTTTGTGGTAAATGTGTTAAAAATTAATGCATTTGTTCTTACAATTAAATTCTTCAGAATGAGACGTAAAATGAAGTGAGCAGGAACCAGAATCCAAAAGAGAATATTTCGGTTAAAGCAACAGTCTTTCTGTGAATTATGCCCAAGGAAAAGGTCAGAATGTTTTTTAAATCTGTCAAATGAGTGAAGAGCTTTTGAGTTAGCTTTTTTTTTGTGTGTGTTTAAGAGGCCAAAGGGATCCATCTTGGATTTTGTTGGTTTAGAGCAGGGGTGTCCAAACATTTTCATATGTGGGCCAAAACTATCAAGATGAAAAGACTCATGAGCCGCAAAAAGGGAAATTTAACTCGGTCCAAAAGGCTGATCGAAATGCTGAAAAATCATCCAGCTGTCAGTCGCTACAACAGCATGATAGAAGATATGATAAAGCTGATCAACTCGTATGCAGATGATATGCTACATTCATTTAAAAATGTCCAATTTCCCTCTTGATTATTTTATCAACTAATATTTAGCCAAGTTTTATGAATTATTATCCAAAAGTCTCCTTTCTGGTAAAGGTTTTTGGTGCATTGTATCATGAAATGAAAATGGAAAGATTACAGCCAAAGGTTTGCATTTTGCTTAATATTGCTCATTTTGAGAAGCTTGATTTTCATCCATTTTGCGGTTAAACCTAAACATTATTTAAAAAAGGATTACCAAGTAATTTGCAGAACGTCTGCATCGACCTCTTCAATCTGCTGGCTAAAATGCTACCGTTCTTAAAGTGCAGCAGTGGGCTGCACAAAATCACTTCAAGGGCCACAAATGGCCCCTGGGCCACACTTTGGACACTTGTGTCTTCGTTAAGTCTTCGTCATCCAGGACATGGTGATGCCACGAGTTGAACCGAAGGCAACTGGACTTGACTACTTGTGTCCTGAAGTTGTTTCCTCCTCACATGAGGTCTTCTCCAGGTCAAGTGGTTGGGAGTTCCAGGTTGCTGGAACATTCCCACTAACAGGATCGTTCAGGTCACATGAATGAATCCCTGATGAACTCGTCCCCCTCGTGAGTCGTTTGAGTTTGTTGTCATTCGGGAGTCATGGATCAAGGAGAGCAACATGGAGAGTTTCAGTCATGTGGGTTAATTAAGGCGTGAATGATTGTGAAACTATAGGTGATGAACAAGATGCCTTCCCCCCACGTGTAATGTTTTTTTTTCCCACTTAACATCCTAAAATATAAAAAAGGAAAGTTCAATTCTTATGTCTTTGACAAAATCAGATTTATTAAGGAATATTGATAAATGCAATTAGTTTTTCCAATCCGCAATAAAATACTTGCCTGCAACAGATTTTCTGTAGCACTGGGAGCAAATGTTTACTCTTAAACGTAAAAACTTGCTCATTGGTTAGACCCTCTGACAAACAAAAAAAAAATGTCAAAACTGAAATATTTAGTAAGGTTCTTCTTTCACTGCTGAATTTAATTTATTCCAAGTATGAATCAATGTACTCAGCATGTCTGTTTCAACAGATTTGTTAATAATTCACTGAAAATTTCCCCAGAAAGTTTGTTTTGGTGACGTTTACAATCAGCCAGAGTTGCTCGCTTGTTCCCATATGTTGACATGTAACGTCTTAATAGATGTTTAATATTCATGTAAACAAAAGTAGAAACTGTACAAAAGGTGATGGATGAAATCCAACTTTTTTTCCTTCTTCCCAGGATAATTGTGCAATATTTACACTGTTGCAGGCAGAACTTGAGTCTGTAATGAATGTTTTGATCCGGAGTGAAACTCGTCTCCGCAGTGAACTCTGCAGAGTCGAACATCATGTTCTAATCTTCTGAAGCGCGTGAAGCAAAGACCCTCCGCTATTCGTCTGCATATGATGCTCCGACTCAATCTTGTTTTAAATAAAAGAAAAGCTGAAGGCGAATATTATTTTTTCTTTTTTTTATTAGGAAAAACAAATACAAAACTTTGGCATGTTTCACAATCAACAGTTGCATTTATATAAAAATACATTTGTAGTCTTTATCTTGAGGTGTGCCACTCATCGCACACCTGACCCTGAACTGATAAAGAGTTTTCTTTTTGGAAGTTGAGGAGAAAACATGATCCTCTAGTCAGTTTTTGGAATGTTCTTTGTTCGTACAGTTCAGTGGCATCTCCAGCTTAAGGCTTGACCTCACGGCACTGAGGCGTCTGGCTCTTGTCAAAGGTTTCTGTCTGCATGGAGTTCTCCGTTTCCCCCTGCTTTTACATATTCTAGCTGGGAGAGCACTTCTGCGTAGCAAACTGCATCGCCCTATTTGCTTAAATCCAACACGGCAGCTTCTTTATGTTTCAGTGCTGAGCTTTGCATTTACACAACGCTCTTAAAAGTTCAACTTACAAAGCCACCGTTTTTTTTTTTTGTTTTGTTTTGTTCCGACATCTCTCAGCATGCATCCAGCTTCGTGAGAGGACAACACCCTAAAACTCTCATGCAATCATAAACTGCAGATTAAGGCACACGTTATTTCCCTTTTGCATAATGTTACCTGCATGCATAAAGTACATCTTGATTTTATTTACCTCGTCTGCTCCAAAGTCACATCTTCAGATACAGTATGTGCTTAACAGTACATTTCATCAGAGGCACACTGCTGCTGAGTCACACAATGCATAGCAATGTAGATATTTACCTTCTACTCTGACGCTAGGCAAGTTAGACACAGTACAATAATTGCACTTTTCACTTTGCACCATTCAAAGATGACAGTGGGCACGTCATCTTATCAAAAGCGCTTCCTCGCCGCCTGATAAAATATCAAGTGATATTACCCCCTAACACGTCCCAAACTTTTTACAACTCAAAAAGTCTTCACTTGAGGGAATCATTGATTGGGAGGCATTTTACCGCTCCTTTTCCTGGGAGCAAAACAAATCACCTGGGGAGGACAGGAACTGACGCAGGGGAGTTGCTTCCCTCTCAGCAGAACCCCCAAAACGTCCACTGCGCTGGACCGGGAACGAAGCGGTAGCTCCTCTGCACACACTCAGCTCCTGTGAGCTCCAGTCTTTCTGACCTCACTGCGGCGCTCCAGTCCCATCTCCACAACTCAGGCTGGGGACCAGGTGCTTATTAACCAGAGAGGAATAATCCAGGAGAAGACAAATCTCTTGGGCTTGTTTCAGTAATGACGCTGCTCGTCGCTCAGGCAGGGCTCGTGGTTCAACACGTCATGCAGCGAGGTCTCATGTTGAAGGGCTGAGGGTTGGGGTCAATCTGGAGGCAAGAAAAAACAACATCAGCGGGCGTGAGCAGAGCTTTTGGCCAATAATCTGTTGTTTTTATACAGCCCGGCGAAGTTCTCAGCTCGACTCACCTCGCAGTACACAGGTGGGGGTCGGAAACGAAACTCTTGGACAAAAGCCATAAGGGGTCGCTCCATGATCCCACTCAGGTCTTCAGCCAGCTGAGGGACCGCTGCGTTGTTCCGCTGTTCTGCCTCCTCCTCCGTCACCACTGAGCTGTAATCTGGAGGCGCTACAGGGGAAAGAGGCAGGATTATTATTCCACTGGTCTGACTAATAAAAAGCAGAGGAACCATGGCTGCTGTTAAAACTTTACAACATCTGGCATCAGCTTTATTTTTCCCCTCTTGATCAGAGTCAAATTTCTCCTTTTAAAAAAAATAAATAAAGTGCCAGATGTTCCTATTTTCTACTAATTAAGCCCTCGTGCAAATCTACTGCAAGGACACTTACGCTCAGGCTGCTCGGGGATGGCCATGCGCAGCCACTCCAGGTTGACGCTGTACTGGCTGCTGATGCTGGACGTCCGGCTGCCGAAGGGATGCAGGGGGATGGTGCCCACAACAAGCGGCAGCTCCAAACAAAGCTTGGACGTCCCGGGAACATCAACACAAACCTTCAGGAAGGAAAAAGAGGGACTTTCAGTGAAACGTGCGCCGACTCGAACACCGCCAGCAGGTACGCGGCTGCCGCCTGAGCTCACCTTCAGCATGTACTCCACTTTGATGATGCGACACTGAAGGATGGACGGACCCACGGGGGGGATCTTGATGGCGCGGCCGTGCCACGTCTCGCGGCTTCTTGCGCTCACGAGGTCGCCGCACAAAGTGGCCACAACCGAGCGCTTCTGTTTCATGGTGCCTCGGGCGATGAACGTCTGCGTTTGAGTGATGAAGGCTTTGGGCATGATCGATCTGGAGGTGGAGTTGTCGAACTCTGCGAATACAGGGATCACCTCCCCTGCAGGGAAAGACGGCACGTTGAGACGTGTAGACACTTTAATGGACACAGTTGTGTTTATAGGTGCGTCAAGACTCGTACCTGGTGTGTAGCCTTTGCGGTCGATCTTTGCAGTCACAGAAACCTGTCCGAAGTTGCGGTACCACGCTCGTGCCATTTTATCCTTTGTTCCAGCCTGCGGTGCCTGAAAGTCGTAAAACTAAATCAGAACACGCTTCAAAACCTTTAAAAATGACTGCGTGCAGGATTTAACGGGAGAGAGGAGACGCGCACCAGAAGAGCGGGCGTGTTAATGTCGATGGGCTCAATAACCGTAAACTCCTTCTTGACTTTCTTGACGGTGAACCACGGCCTGTGAAGCTTGACTTTGACCCAGTAACGGATGCTGCCGTGTTTCCCTTCGAAGGACGTGACCAGCGTCTCTTCTGGGAGCTGGAAACTGAACGGATACTCGTGTCTGCCGGCAGGAAGCACCGTCGCTTCGCCGTTATCTGAGGAGAAACGCAAAAAAACACTGTAAGTCAACAAATCTTTTTACTTTAGCTCAGTTAAGTTCATTATACAGTTGAGCTAAGAGTTCACAGAGTGCAAAACAAATTCCTAGAAACTGGTCTATTTATGGTGGTGTCACGTGGGTTTTCATGAAGCGCAGCGAAGTTTTATAGCACGCAAATAAAGCTACCAATCCAGCACCGTGACTCGTGTAATCACAAGCAGCAGCAGGTTTCTGCACAAAACGAACATTGATGACACTGGGGCAGACATTTGGCACATTATAATATTCTCCATCTTCTAAACGCTTATCCATAGACGGGTCGCAGAGGCAACAGGTCTAGAAGAGAAACCCAGACATCCCCTCTGCCCGGCGACTTTCCAGCTCGTTCTGGGGAAACCTGAGCCATTCCCAGACCGAGGAAACCCACAATTCCTCCTGCGACTTCTGGGTTTCCTCCTTTACCAGTGGGACCATTGCCACTGGTAATTCTTGCCCAAATCTCTCTAGTTTTCTCCTGCACTCGGAGGAGTCGCCTCTCTTGTGCTGAAAACAAGTTTGCCTCCAGCTACAACACACAGCCAGTTTGAACTGCTCAGTTTTAACCCTGGCAGCACATGTATAAGTTAATCAAACTCTTTTTTTTTTTTTTATTAAACCCATTTTGTCATGTGGATTTTCCCCCATTTTATTTCCTACTACTAAGTAAACCCTAATATGAGTTGCGTCTAATGAGCAGGAAAACAACATAAACCTGGCAAAGCCCCGGCTGTGAGCTTCCGGTCTACCCTTTAAACCAAAACAGCTTTGTGTTTAATGGATAAAGCCAGAAACTTGAAGCTGCAGAGAAAAACAAGCCAGGAGTTACTTGGGACAGGGCTGATGTGAGTCCCTTTGGCTTCAACAGATGTTTCCACAATGAGACAGCTGCTGAGCAGGTCAGCTCTTATAAGTCATTGACTGTGTTCATGAATGCTTGTGCTCTTCAAGGAAGTAAAATGGTTATTTTTTTCTCGAATGCAACATAAAAGCAAGTCAAACTTTTAGTTTAAATCATGTTTCAGACAGCTGCATGCAGGGTGAGGAGGAACAGGTTTGCAGACCCATACAAGTCTTTTTTGACTAAAAAACACTCTGACACTAAAACTCTTCTGAAAGAAATCAGCTAGTTTCGTGTTTTAGACAATAACGTGTTGCTTTAATGCTGGTTGATGAGGATGGGGAGTTGCACTTCAGACCTGCAACCATCACCACCACCGAGCCCCTCTGGAGGACTGACCTGCCTGCAGCAGCACCTCTCTGCGGTTCAGGTACTCCACTTCGTCGCTGTAGTTCTGGGTGTACGCGGTGCTGGAGCCGGCCGAGCGGGACTCGGTCCAGTGAACTTTGGCGAAACCTTCAGCGTGAAGCTTCAGGGAGTCCACCTTGGACTCCCCGGAGAGCTCCACGACCACGCGCCCGGACACCACGTCCCCGCTGCTGAACACGGGAGGACAGTCCATCTCCGGGGAGTCGAAGACGATGTCAAACTTTCTCAACTTGTCGAAAATCATTGTTGCGGGTTGGGCGAATCTTCCAAAGAGGCAAAACCCAAGTGGTTTCTTTCCTTTAAGTTTTGCAGAGCGTTTAAATGGGCTAGCTTGGAGCCGTAGCTGTTGAACTCTCGTGCGACTAGCTTAAACTGAGGACACAAAAAGACGGCAGCCCTATTTGGAGGCTGAGGCGGTGGGCGGGGCTTCAAAATTTAACATTATGTAAGGCGGCCAGAGAGGCAGGACGATGCGTTCAGGAACTCCTTCCTGGCTCCGAAGTTTTAGAATCCAAAGTTGTAAATAAGATTTATTAACCAAAAACACCACTGAGGTTTTGCATTGTAAATTTGAAAAGGTGAAACATTTTTAGGAGTTAGGGGGAAAAAAAAGTCAAATTGTTATTAGTGTTTAAAAAAATAGTAAAAATAGAGGAGGATATTTTACTTTTTTGTTTTTTTTAAATATATGTATACATAAAAATTTGTTCCACGACATTTTTTTATTTTTCTACACTTTTACAAGTTAACGCAGCAGCTGCTCGTATCGCAACAGTTTTACAAGAAATTGCAGCTGCTATTAAAAAAAAAAAAATGAAACCAAAACTTGCTGCGGCTCGCAGTGCCACTATGACGGGTCGAGCCTGAATGCAGCACCATAAATATGCCGACTGGGTGTGGAAGCTGGAGAGGAAAACAGGGTGATGATTGATGGTCCCAGGATCTTAGAAGAAAACAGGCTTACTGAGCATGCCTCAGTCTGGCAGAGCTCAGGTCACAGTTGTTTACTTCACAGCGTTCATGCCTTTTTGAACATTTTCCAAAGTGGAAAAAAACACAGTTATGCTACTCCAACCATTCAAGAGAACAAGTTGGTGTGTACAAGAAAGCTGCAAAATACAGCCCTTGTTTTTAATTTGCATAAATCATTTAATCTTTCAGACTTACTTTAAATGGTTTAAAAAAACATGTCTCAACAATTCCAACTTCAGAGTGAAATTATCCAAAACTCTGCTAAAAAAAACCCCAACTTGAAGGGGTTGTGCACTCTCTGTTCCCAGCAGAAGTGTCTTCAGGCTAAAATCAAGTCTGCTCTGAGAAAAACACGCTTGTTTATTCCTTTGTTCCTTTGGATAAGGGCTCTCTGGTGCCACCTACAGGCCACACTGTGGCAGAAACCTGCAAGAAAGTCTGGCTGTTTTTGCAGCCTGAACTGGGACAGAAGTTTTTTATTTATACAGTATATTTATTTTTGATTGTTTGTTTGCAAAGGGGGAAATAATTAAAGGACTCTTTCAAATTTGTTTTACACTTTAATTTGTTGCCAAATGTGATAGTTGCATCTATTTTTGCAGAAATAGCGCATTAATATGAATGGCCAGGTCTCTCTGGTAAATGAGTCCTCGAGGCTCAATGGGATTAACCTGCCTAAATAAAGGTTGAATGAAAAATGAATATCACAAGAAGATCATCAGTTTGTCCTGAATATTTGTGCAACAACTAAGGAAACAGATTTTTTTTTTTTATTAATTATTGTTTTGAAGAGTCAGTTTTATAAAATTCAAATTTTATAATGTTTCCTTTGGC
>JARVGS010000979.1:7974739-7985603 GCA_031762315.1 Hypsolebias antenori | reverse complement strand
TGTAGGTACGGAACCCGTTCGTAAGTTGAGGACTACCTGTATTATGAAAAATGATAGAATAACCAGGGAGAGTAGTGGTGGCAGCCATGTTGAATGTGTCGCCATCCAGACGAAGGGAGGTGGCGCTGTTTGCGTGTCACCTAGATGACTGCCACGTGGGTACATGACCTCCTCTGATTTTTGTATGAAGACTGAGCTCTTCTGCTTCCTCAGCCCATTCACGACCTGCGGCTGTCCACGGTGAAACGCTCCCTGCTGGGCAGCGTCTCAGACAGCGGCACCGTGGTCCTGTGGGACTCCAACACCCAGAAGGAGCTGCACGTGTTCGACAGCGCCCACAAGGCCCCGGGCTCAGGCCTCGCCTTCTCCCCCACCAACGACCTGCTCTTCGTCAGCGTTGGCCTCGACAAGAAGATCGTCTACTACGACACGGCCAGCAAGAAGTGAGCGTGCGCACACTTCCTGTTTCAGCTTGAGCGCTCGGCCCAGTGCCCATCAGATCTGACGTCACGCTGGTCTTTTTAAAACGTCGTTAAAAAAGAAGAACAAAGAGTAAAATATCGACCTGGTCTGATGTGGACAGTTTCAGGTTGAGCTCTCTGAAAGAATTAAAGCACGTCTCTGTCTGCAGAGTCCTGGCGTCGATCCGTGTGGAGAGTCCTCTCACCGCAGTGGACTTCGCGTTGGACGGTGTTGGCCTGGTGGTCGGCTCCACTCGGGGGAAGATCTACCAGTACGACCTGAGGAACACCAGTACACCAACCAAGATCACCGTGGCCCACAAAACCTCCGTCACCTGCCTGCGTTTCCAGAGCAACGTCGGCCGAGACAAGGTACCATCAGGTGGACCAGAAACCAGACTGGCAACTGGATTTTTTTGACTCGTGACACGTCTCAACCTCCCTCTGATCCTGAAGACAAATTAAACATTTAAAAATACAAAGTTTTTTTTAACAACAACATCCCATAAATTCAATCTTGTCTATGTCCCCTGCAGTCCAGTAAATTGGGACCCACAAGGATCTCCAGTACAAAAAGATCCAGTTCCAAACTGCCCAGCAGCCACTCAGACTCCGCCCCCAGCACAGCTCCCGCCCCCCAAAGACAGGAGACTAGCACAGGTAGGTCAAATCTGCAGCAGAAACATGAAAATTAACAAGTTTGATGTAATAAAAACGAATTAAAAATAAAACAGTAAAATTCTTGTTCCCTGTAATGAAACCTGTTCTTCCAGCTCCTCAGAAATTTATTCTCATACTATTATTTTCTAAAACCTGAAGGGAACATGAGGACGAGTATGAAATGGAACTTTTCTCACTGCCTTCTGAGGGTTAGCGACCTGCGCGGCCACGTTTTGCAGTTCACTGCCCACGCTGTGCCCTTCCTGGCAGCCGGCCCCATGTCCATGATCTGCTGGAGCTCACTTTAGGAAGGATATGGAGCAGATTTGGACCAGTTAGTTTTGTCGTTGGTTTAAAACCTGGATGTGTGAGGCTGCAGCGTGCTGCTCTGAAGAAGCCTGCAACGATTCCGGGACTAATTTGAGAGGAAAATTTGTTGCTCAAGATTTATTTATTTATTTTTGTTTACATCTTCAAAATACAAATGTCTCACTTGAGGAAAAAAATAGAACCGTGTTCTGGAGACTCCGCCTCCAATGCTGTTTACCAACACCCACTGAGAAACCACCTGAAAAGGCCAAACTTCTCATATTGTTATTGACTTTATATAAAATTATCAGCACTTTTCTTTCAAGTGATCAAGCTCCTCTTTCTTTTTTGAACACAATAATAAAAATGTAACGAAAACGTGATATGCTTCAACATTCCCTCAGCATCATGTTAAACACGTTTAATGTTATGTCTTGTCTCCATGGCAACCAAAAGACAAAAGGTTTTCTGTCTCTGAGGGTTTCATTTAATCATGTTAGTTGAGAAACTTTTGAAACGATAAGTGCGGCTCTGTGTCCGGCAGGAGGCACCGGCGTGGAGGCGCTGAGCCAGGCCAAGGTCCAGCAGGGGGCGGAGCCACTCCCTCCCGTGGAGAAGTTCAGCGGAGTGGGACGAAACAGTCTGGACATCTTCTCGCCAGCTCGTGAAGGTTTGAAACAACCAGGATTTAAAAATTATTTTTTAGAAAAGATCTGGAAACATGAAGCCACAAAACTCGAGGTTGAAATAATATTTAAATTATAACAAATTAAATCAAATAAAACTTTTTCCCCATTCATTCAACCTTTATTTATACAGGTTAATCCCAATGAGCCTCTGGGATTTTACATTTACAAGAGAGACCTGATAAATAAAACTTGAAAATAGTTGCTTTGTCTGATGGCCACCAGGGGGCGCTCCAGTAGACATTACAGTATTCTTGAAATACTTCCTGTTCTGTTGTAACTCATTAGTTTCTGATATCTGAACATCTTTGAGGACTTGTTTTGACCTTCACTGGGTGACCTTTGATCCATTAGAGAAGAAAATATTAAAAACTTTCAGACGAAATGACTAATTTAAATTCTCAGCTTGTCTCAGATCAACTTTTTGACGCAGATTTTGTGGTTTCAGAAAACAAACAGCAACTGTGAGCTTCCTCAGTTTCTATTATTGTTATTAATATTAATAATAATAATGATAATAATCCATAAAATAATACTCGTCCACCTAACCTCCCTCCAGTCAAACCATTAAAATTTGATTTCTTCATGTTCTCAGACTCTCGTACCTCCATCTTCCTGTTTGTCTCACTCATGTTGCTCCTCTCTGTTGGTTCTGTTCTGGGGCTGTTTCAGGTCCAGACTCGGGGAACCATGGCAGGACCGGAGAGACCCCGTTTGGAAGAACAAATGGTTGGACAGGAAGTCACTTTTTAAATGACGTGTCCTGTTCTGGACTGATGTTTCTGTGTTTTCACAGTTGCTGGTCTGGAGCTGATGTCCAGAGAGGGGGAGGGACAGCAGCTGGTTGGACGGGGCAGTCTGGACATCTTCTCCCCAGTCCGAGGAGGTCAGCACTTTGTCCTTTAATGTTTTATAGGAGTCACGTTTAATCATCCAAATCAGACCCTCAGGATAATTTGGTAAAATAATCAAACACAGGTGCTACGTTTTGTCAAACTGAGTACAACGCAGAGAGCCAGTACCTGATAAATACTAAATACCGTACATGCCGCTGTACACGTCGCATCACCGTATAAGTCGTATCTATTAATGTGTCACCGCTGACCACCTGGAAACGTGGGCGGGTGTGGTGCCAAAAATCAATTGGCTGCCAAAAGGCAGGCTGCTGGAGCGTGCACGGAAGGACTTTAACAAGAATTTAACAAGATTAACGCTTTAAAAAGAATTTGTTTCTCGAAATCATATCAAAGGTGTGTCTCAGTTGAACTTTTCCTTTATAAATGCACTTTAATGGTCAAATCAGCTGCATTTCACCTGGGCGGTGCAGAACGCAACTGATTTGACGTTTGCTCCAGGAGTTCCAGAGCGAGACGAAGGTGGCTTGGTATGGCAAGACAAATGTCTCATTAATAGCCACTTTTACCTATTAATGAGACACTTGGCTTGCTATATTAGTCGAGGGCCCTCTAGCAGCTGAAAATGGTAGTGTTCAATAATTTCCATGTCAGAATGAATGAAATTGTCAGATCTCAGCCAAAAATTGGTTTATAAATATGGGGGGAAAAATTATATTAGTCGCCCAGGTGTATACATTGCAGGACTTGCAAATTTATGCAAAGAGGTGTGACTTATACGGTGAAAAATATGGTACTCAAAACATCTCATATCTTTTCAGCTGCTTGTTCAACCAGACAGCGTTTAAACCTCCATGGCAGTTCCAGCAAAACCCAAAAATGTAAACAAATGTGATCTCAAGATGAAATACAAGAAGAAAACTTGACTTTATAGCCATTGTTTAGAACTTGTTTCAAAGCCACAATCAAATAAGTATTTGTGTAATTTAATTTATTGAAGCTGCCTTGGCACACTTTTTTAAAATCAAATTTGTCAATCAGGCCCAGTTAATATTATCATTTATTTATTTATTTTTAATCAGAATAATTTAAATTCAGATTAAAGAAGACATAAGTGACTGAATTTCCCCACTAAAGCTTGAGTGTTATGAGTAAAGAAGTTGTTTGTTCTTACCCGTGGATGATACTGTTTCCACAAAGATGGAACCAAACTCTGGACTTTCTGATACTCCACAGGAACTTCATACACATGCAGGTCCACAGTACTGCCCAGACCAAGTTTCTTCAGTTCCTGACAGAACACACAGAAGCAGCGATGTTAAAACGACTTTCAAGTAAAAAATAAATAAATAAATAAAACAGCAGTAAATGAAAATGCTGTAAATAATAATAAAAACTGCAAATGTATGCAATTTTGGGAGAACAGACTGTGGTGCTTCATCATTCACACTGTTGTTGTTTTTAAACTTTGTCGTTGTGTGTTGTAGTCATTCATTTATTCAACTCCTTATGAGAAATAGAAACACAGATCGTTTCAATTCATTGCTTACGGCTAGCTTTTTACTTCTTTTATCATTTAGATAACTTACTGCTGCGTTTACCTATTAGTCACTTGCTATTTTAGCTTCTAACATGTTGCTACTTTAGCTTTAACCTTAGCTTTTGCTACTTTTGACTTTTAGCTAGCCATTTGTGACTTTTGGCTTTTAGCAATTGTCCTGCTTCTTTTAGCTTTTAGCTAGTGTTCAGCATTTTATTTTATTGTTTAAATTTAGTTAGCGTTCTGCTGCTTTTAGCTTTCAGTTAGTATTTTTGCCCTTTTAGCTAGAATAACTCAGCTTCAGTCTCCAGCAATTTTCAGGAGTCAGCGTAAACACAAGATCTGTGCTAACAATACAAATGTATTGTTTAATCAATCAATTTTGCTATCTGTAGTAAATTATCAATCACTTATTTCCCCATTATATTAATTCATAATAACTGCTTAACAGATAGATAGATGTATACTTTATTGTCCCCAAGGGGAAATTTGTCTGGTCTTTGTCTTAATGGTATCATATTTAGCATATTATTATTATTATTATTATTACATAATAAAAATAATGTATTATTATATTACATAATAATAATGTATTATTATTATTACATAATAATTAATTATTATTACATAATAATTATTATTATTACATAATAATAATAATGTAGTATTATTACATTATTATTATTATTATTATTATTATTATTATTAGTAGTAGTAGTAGTAGTAGTAGTAGTAGTAGTAGTAGTAGTAGTAGTAATAATAATAATAATTTTTAGCACATGTTGCTTTTCTATTCCCATCTAATCCATCTTAACACGACAGTAGCATGACGGCTTCGTGCTAGCACTGTTGCCTCACAGCAAGAAGGTCCTGGGTTCAATCCCTGGGTTTGACCTGGGGTCTTTCTGTGTGGAGTTTGCATGTTCTCTCCGTGCTGCATGGGTTTTCTCCGGGTACTCCGGTTTCCTCCCACAGGACAAAAACATGCATGTTAGGCTGCCTTCAGGCCCAGGCCTCCCTTGCAAAAGAGATCTGTGATCTCAGTGGGATTTTCTGGTTACATGAAGGTTAATAAATAATATGAAGTAAAAATAATTAACTTGGAAGATATGCATTGTTCAAAACAAAAACAGCATGGAAATAAGAACGAAATAAAAGATGCAATAAACAAGTATCGTAAGCAAGACAAATCTGTGTTAAATTCACAGCCAATGAACCATCACATCCCCCAGCCCCACGCAAGACAAGTAGCCCTGAACAGTGACCCCTCCACCCCCGCCCCTTCCACGGTATTGAAAAGAGACTAGTCTGACCATGTTTGTGACCCTGCTTCAATGCAGCCTTTTGTTTGCCTCTAATATCCTTATCAAGTCCGTCTAGACACCCTGACAACCACCATCATCCCCCACATGAAGACTCGGACAAACACGGCTGTGCAGCATGAAGCCGGCCAGCAGCTACACAAGTTCAAACATTGCCAACAACATAGCATGAACAAAATTATGAGTAAAAATGGATGTGTGAACATTCAGAGAAGGAAGGATTTAGATTATAAAAATTTCAAAGTACAAACTCATTTTGCTTTTCTTGAAAACACAAACAAATCTTGAACAAAAAACAATGTTATTTATGAGACAGAGAAAGAAAATACCTGGACTGCTATCCAGCTGGCATTGACAGCGTGTTCTCCAAACGGCTCGAAACCTGCAAGAGATGCAACGTTTAGTTTGGCAGCTAACGGTTGTAATTATTCCAAGGTTGGTGTTCAGTAGTGCTGACACTTGACTGAACATTACCTCTGCAAAAAGCAATGAAGGTGTCGCTTTGTTTCATTACTTTTAAAATGTTTGAGCTCAGCAGCATTTACAAAACATCCTTTACAATGAAAAACGACAACAAAAACACTAGATATTCATTTGTATTTCAAAGCTTCTTTGCTGTAAAAACAAGAATCCAGATCATTTTACTAAAAAAAAAAAAAAAAAAAAAAAACATGCATGACTTCATAAAACCTGAAGAAAAATATCAGGAGCTAATGGGTAGTAGGCCCGGCTTGTTTATACAGGGATCTATTGCTGATCCCCCTCCACCACCCGTCCCGGGGTCAGCGGGTCCCTGGGGGTTGGGTGGAGAAAAGATCAGTCTGTCTGACAGGCTGCTGAAAAGGAGCAGGGCGAGGGGCCAGCAGCTGCCAGCCGGCCTGCTATTGTGAAGGTGCTGTTCCCAGGAAATCTACACATTTACTATCAGACGTGACTGCGAGTTTCTGCACTCTTTTGTGTCTGAGAACGCAAAATCTCAGTCGGCCTGTGCAAAAATTAATTGTTCAAGACAGTAGTTTGTGCATTTAAAACCACATTACATCCATGAAGCAAAATCTGAAGCTGCACTTATTTTAGAAACATGATCCTGACAGTACAATATATCAATATTTATATAAACATTTTGGACATTTGTACTTAAAGAAAATTAATGTGAAACAAGTTACTGGAATTCAAACGCAAAATGTTAAAAAATAGCAGTTTTATGTAGAAGATGTTCATCGACACAGTGTAAGGCCGAATGATATGAGACAGGGTTTGAAAGTTTTAAAGTATAAATGAAAATATTACAGTGCTACCAAAAAAAAAAAAAAAAGGAAAATCAAAACATTATGAATGACAGTTTCTCAACTAAACTGGTTTGTCATGATTTAGTTAAATAGAAACAGTCTTGCTCTTTTATTTACTGGTTTTGTTTACTTTTATAGCCATTACAGGAAGCTTATCAATTTATGACATACCTTATAAACAGGTTAACTCTGAGGAAATGCTTGAAACAACTTAGCTTTCATATGTCTGAAGGCTGTATTTTCGAAACCTAAAGCATTTTACTCAAATCTTATAATGTAGTAAATAATAAACAATACCGACATACTTGACAACAAAATACTGTTTATGACTACTTTTCTATTTTAAAAGTGCTCATTGAATGTCAAACGAGAAAACGCCATTGACTTTCTAGAAAAATGTAATGATGCAATGAAACAGTAAAAATGACAAACAAAGCGCTCCTTTCTGTAACTGCTGCAGACCAGAACAACCTGACGCCATTAAGGGCACAGCAGCTGTCATCTTCGCAACTTTTTCACCACTTTTTTTCGTTTTCTAAGCTGCCATCAAACACGACAACAACATAACTTGATGAGACACGAACCTGTCACGATCACAGTTCGGTTACTGTTATCCATCTCCCGGTTTATAAAGTAGAATCCGTAGCTGTTTCTCGGGATTTAGGCTGAACCACAGTCGGACGGAGAGTCAAAGCCCCCCGCAGCTGACGGCTCCTTCTGCCACAATCAAAAGAAACCTTCCGTTCGCCTTCATTCCGCTGCGTTCTACGTCAGACGCCACGTCATGACGTCAAATGCGTCACATTAAAACGTAAGGAAGCTCAAACGGAACAAAACAGACAGATAAAAAGCAAAACAGTAGTTAACACATATTGCATTTACATAAAAAGTTTTTTTAATTAAAACATAATGTTTTTATTTACTTAATAGTAATGCATCTCATACTTTATTCTATTCATCTATTTACAGATTTTCATAAATTTACATTTATTACATAACAATTGAAATATTTAGTTTAATAATTATTCTTTTTTTCTCTCTGCAACATCAGAAACAGGTATGAACTAATAGCTTGCATAAACCTAAATTATCCAATGCTGAAATTGGTTCCATCAACAGGTTTCTCTTGTAAATGACGGTTAAATGGGAACTAACCTGTATAAATAAAGGTTGGATTAATGTGAAAGACCAGAAGTTTTCCTTTTTTTTTTTTTTGGACAAAAGTAGCATTTAGTAATTCAAAATAATATGGAAATACCTGTACAGTTGTCTCAAAAATATCCACACAAGTATACGGCAAGATTTTAATTTGCACAAGATTTACATCAAGAATTGTATATGTACAACAATTCTTGCTTGTGTACAACATAATCTACAAATGTGAATAAAAATGGACTTGTCCATCACTGATACACATGAAAACTGTTGTCATTTGGTTCTGATAGATTTTGTAAAAAAAAAATTGTTGGCGTCACCGTGCCGTGATCTTTATCTCTCACTGGAGCAGTTTGCAGCCGAGTGTGAAGCAGCTGGGATGAGAATCAGCACCTCCACATCTGAGGCCATGGTCCTCAACTGGAAAAGGGGGGATTCCTCTCTTCAGGTCGAGGGTGAGGTTCTACCTCAAGTGGAGGAATTCAAGTATCTTGAGGTTTTGTTCATGAGTGAGGAAAAAATGGGGTGTCAGATTGGCAGACAGACTGGTGCAGCATCTGCAGTATTGTGGACTCTGTGCCGGTCCATTGTGGTGAAGAAGGAGCTGAGCTGTAAGGCAAAGCTCTGTTTACTGGTCAGTCTACATTCCTACCCTCATCTATGGTCACAAACACTGGGTAGTGACTTAAAGAATGAGATTGCGGATACAGGTGGTTGAAATGAGTCTACCTCTACAGGGTAGCTGGACTCTCCCTTAGAAATCGGGGGAGAATTTTAGTTATCCAGGAGAGACTTGGAGTAGAACTGCTGCTCCTCCACATCAAGAGGAGCCAGCGAAATAAGTCTGGGGAAAAACAAGACAGATGTACGAGTAACAATGATGAAGTAAAACTCTTCCCATCTTGTGGGAATCGACTGTGTAAATGAGGGAAACATTATAATCACCTTATAATCTGTCTGTTTTGCAACTTTGACATCTTTGTTTTAACTTGTTTAAAAAAAATCTGTATTTCTCTCTTATGATTGTCTATTGTTGATTGTTCAAGGAAAATCTATGTTGCTGTTGCCATTCTTTGTTTGTAGCCAGGGCTCTCTTGTAAATGAGTCCTCGAGGCTCAGTGGGATTAACCTGACTAAATAAAGGTTGAATGAAAAAAAAAGAAAAAAAAATGTTTTTTTTTTCACTTTAGAGTTTTCCAAGAATAAAGCAGACAGTTGTTTGCTGCTGTAAAATGTAATCATGTAGCTGCATGTTCTGTTTCCAGCAGACGTGAACTTAAGTTATATGTAACAATTACAACAAAAAGTGTTTTGTTTTTAATTCAAGCAAGTTTACAAAGACACAACTGTCCTAATTTGTCAGCTGACGTCCTCCGTTTCTTGAAACTAAGACACATTTAGACCAGTAAAAACAATTTACTTTTGATGTGACCCACAAGCTCAGCATTGAAATAACATTCAAAACACGATAGACTAACAGCACTCATGCAACACATTAAAATGTGTAGTAATTTAAACAGTAATTCATTTTTTTTTGTAATCAATAATCAACTGATTAGCGAGCTGTGCAACAATTATAGGCAGAAAAGCAGAGGAAGATAAATTTAGATGGATGTCAGTGATCACATTAATTTTAATAAAAATGAGGACTTAATAAGTCACCAGAAACAGTTTGGTTTAAATATTAACTTAGAACTGCATCAGGGGTTTTTACTTTTCTTCTTAGGCCAACAACAGCAACAGCGCCCCCTGGGAGTCACGTGACACGGGCGCCTTCCCATCACCCACGCATGCGCACTCCCACCAGCACCGTCAGCGACGCAGAAATGGCGTGCTCTTCCACCCGGCTCAGTACACACTTGTTAGCGACTTGTGGCCGTATTAGCAGCCGTTTCCTTGTTGTTTCCAGCAGACATGGAGGAGTTTATCAGGCGACCGTCCAGCAGGCTCACCGGGGAGGGACAGCGGCCAGCCTGGGCCCCTGGAGTCGCAGAAATGTGGTGACATTGACAGGACTCCCAGGTGATATAGCGGTTAGCAAAACATTTGTCAGCTAGCTTGTCTTCTGATGTAACTAAACTCTGCAGTCTGTTGACAGACCCACGTGTTGTCATACTTGTAGATAAAAGGGACTCTTGTTGTAAAGTCGGCTAACCTTGGTTTACGACGGAGGTAGATGCTGTTTTGCTAGTCTGAGCCTCTCCAATGACAGGTTCGGTCACCATGGTCAAACATCAAGCATTTCTCCTTTCATTTTTAAACGGATCATGTTTGAAAACTTGGATTTTATCTGATATGTCCCTGTAGCTGCAGAAAAATGCTCGTATGAACATTTCCATGGATGATTATTTAAGGTATCCACTAGTTCTGAGACTCATCAAACCCCCAAATCTCAGTGAACGAACTAATAATGCTGCTCGTGATGCTCATGATCAGGGGTCTGCAACCTGCGGCTCTGGAGCCACATGCGGCTCTTTGGTCCCTCAGCAGCGGCTTTTTCAACCTTTGACCAAAACCAGTGGTGGAGAAAGTACTCAAACACTGTACTTAAGTAAAAGTACAAATAAACAGACAAAAATGTACTCTAG
>JARVGS010000979.1:7938019-7952271 GCA_031762315.1 Hypsolebias antenori | reverse complement strand
GGAGAGAAGCTAAAACTGGAGAGATATGATCTCTCCCACTAACTCCAGTTAAGACTCTGGCAGCAGCATTTTGGATTGACCGAAGACTTTTTAAAGAAGTATTTGGAGACCCAGATAAACCAGTGCAATAGTCCAGTCTAAACATAACAAATGCATGAACCAGTTTTTCTGCATCATTTTTAGATAATATGTTTCTAATTTTAGTGATATTACACAGGTGGAAGAAGGCAGTAGTAACATTTTTAATGTGAGGGTTAAAAGACATCCTGATAAAAAATAACACCAAGATTTTTAACATTAGAACTAGAGGCCAGATTAATGCCATCCAAGTAGGGCGAAAGACTGAACAATGTACTGTATTCCTAAATTCTTATTTGTCACTGCAAATGATTAAACTTCTTTCCCATAAAAGAAAGTCTCAGCACTCCTCAAAACACTATCTCAAATCTGTTTCAGTTGTAATGATAAGTGCTAATCTCTACACAAAACATAACATGCACAAATTATTTTTAAAAATTTACTACAAATGTAGACAATGCCGAATTGTCATCACCATAAACTGACAACAAATGAAAGAGGAAAAAAAAAAACAGCCGCAGAAGAATAAGATGTCAGTAAAAATGTATTTATTGGTCTGGTTCTGAAACAAAGAGCAGAGTGAGACCTCATCTTTTTTCTTCCTCTCTGCTCAGCCAGAACGTAACGTAATGCGTGCTCTGACGTAACTCCGTGGAACGTAGCTCTTAAAAGCCCGAAGCGGTTCGCACGAGCTAACACTCGGTTTTCGGCAGTGGGAGTTATTCGTCTGCGCTCGGGAACAGGACCTGGAGGTTTTTCGCCCCGCAACCTGTTTCTCTGAGGTTATGGGCGGGCCGTCGCGCTGAGATAGCGTCGAGCAGGCCGCCGTATCGGTTCTACGCGTGAAAATAATGATGAAGAAGGACATTAGCTTGACCCTGGCGGACGACGCCGAGCTCAAACCGCACCTCCGCGACGCCGAGAGCATCCTCAACTCCCCGGACCTGGGGCTGCTCAAGCTGGCCTCCCCGGAGCTGGAGCGGCTAATCATCCAGTCCAACGGGATGGTCACCACGACGCCGACCAGCTCCCAGTTCCTCTACCCGAAGACGGTGACGGACGAGCAGGAGTTCGCGGAGGGCTTCGTGAAGGCGTTGGAGGACCTGCACAAGCAGAACCGGCTGAGCGGGACGGGTCAGCCGAGCAGCGGCCTGGACCTCGGCGCTAACGTGGCTCCGGTCGCGGTGCAGCCGGACCTGCCGGTTTACACGAACCTGAACAGCTACGGAAGTGGCCCGCTGGTGACCACGGTCAACTACTCCACGGACACGGTCCCGTTCCCGCCTCCCCCGTCGCACCACCTGGGGGCGGCCCCGCTGCAGCAGCCGGAGCCCCTGAAGGAGGAGCCCCAGACCGTCCCCGACGTGCAGAGCTTCGGGGACAGCCCGCCGCTGTCCCCCGTGGACATGGACACGCAGGAGCGCATCAAAGCCGAGAGGAAGAGGCTCAGGAACCGGATCGCGGCCTCCAAGTGTCGGAGGCGCAAACTGGAGCGGATCTCCAGGCTGGAGGACAAGGTGAAGACGCTGAAGAGCCAGAACACCGACCTGGCGTCCACGGCCAGCCTGCTGCGGGAGCAGGTGGCCCAGCTGAAGCAGAAAGTCCTGACCCACGTCAGCAGCGGCTGCCAGCTGCTGACACATGAAGTCCAAGTGCACTAGACCTCCAGCCGGACCACCGACCAGCACATGAGCTCCACAGACTTTCTTCATGCTGGTTCCTGGAGGTGAGCCATTCTGCAGGATGAATGCCAAGCCACGTCGGCCAGACTCTACGTTACTAATCAGCTTTTTTAAAAACGTCATCAGGATTTTTAATCTACAAGCATATGTGGCAGGACATTGTTCAACAATCTGAATACTGGGACTCTGGCAGTGTCATCGGCTAATGATAAATTATTATTATCTGTATTATTTATCCCCAAATCACTGTTATCCAGAGGATTTTTTTTTACAGGAATCAGCAACTGATGTACTGTATTAGAAAAAGGAACAGTTGCCTTCATTCAGTATGTTTGATGTTTTTTAATCCTGCTCTACCTCGTATGTGTGTTTGCTGGTGGGAGAAAAATACACTTGATTATGACGTTACGTGACGCATTTCCAGATGTTCTCCTGTAAAAATGTTTACTGACTGTGTGCAGTCTCAAAGCTGGACCAAACAGACAAGATTATGCACGTTTATAACTCAGCGTACAAGGAGGTGGCTGTAAAGACATACAATGCATTGACACTCACGTGTGACATGTTTGAGATGATATCCACATGTAACCTATTTACTCTGTGTTTCTGTAGGCAAAGAGTTGCATGTTTTTGACTAACTCGAATGTTGCCCGCAGCTCGGGGTCAAAGGGCACCAGTTATTCGGTGTTTATTATCTTCAAACTTTGTGTTTTGGTCTTTTTTTTTTTTTTTTTTGTCGTTTTCTAAACTGTGTCACTATTTCAGCGTGCTCTTGTTTTTTTAAATGTGAAAAGTCGTAACCTTTCTGTTGCACACTGTTGCTTTCACCTGCAGCCTAATCGTTCTTTGGCTTTATGCTGTTGTGTTCGGAATTAAATGCTGCTAGGAAATAAAAAAAAAAAAGAAATACACAAAGTTTCCTCTGGTTATTGCCACTGTCCTACTTGTGTGCATGTGGTTTAGGTTGTAAAGCAGATGTTTGAGGGAAAAAATTGGATACCACGTAGTTCTGTTAAACATATCAGAGTTTTAGGCAGACAACATTTTATATTTTCACTGTAACACATCTTAGTGACGTCACTGATATTTCTGACTACATTTCTTCGGTGTGGGTGCAGCAAGAGCTCCCATCTTCAACCTGTTGTCTGGCGCCCTCTGCTGGTCAAACTGGAAATTGCAGCAACAACAGCTGGAAAACATAATGGAAACGTACCGTACTTTTTTCTTTAAATAAATGCTCTCATTTAGAACAGCTGAGATAAAATAAACAGCTTCTATTCTTATTATGAAGGCAGTAATTTTCTAAACGATGCAGAGAAAACTCAAACTATGGAATACCATTTCTGTCATGAAAGCCCAACAGGAAGTCATAATCTGACTTTTAAAGTCATAACTGTGGGAATAAGTCATAATTTTGAGTTTTAAAGTCATAATAACAAGAATAAAAGTCATAATTATGAGTTTTAAAGTTATAATTATGAGAATAAATGTCATAATTTTGACTTTTTAAAATTATTTTGACTTTTAAGTTATAATTACAAGAATAAGTCATTTTGAGTTTTAAAGTCATAATTATGGGAATAAAAGTCATAATTTCGAGTTTTAAAGTCATAGTTACGAGAATAGAAGTCATAATTATGGGTTTTAAAGTCATAATTATGAAAATAAATTTCATTTTGACTTTTCAAATAATTTCGACTTTTAAGTCATAATTACAAGAATAAAAGTCATATTTTGAGTTTTAAAATCAATGTCAATTTTTAAAGTCATAAATATGAAAATAAATATAAATGTGAATTTTAAAGTCATAATTATGAGAATAAATGTCATAATTTTGAGTTCTGGAGTCATAATTTTGACATTTCTAATTTAATTATGAAGTTTGTCCCTTGCCGGACACCGTGACTCTACAGGGATGCAACCATAGACATCTCATATATGATGTCTATGGATGCAACTTCCTGTCAGACACCAGTAGTTTTCCTGCATAGCACATGGATTTATTCATTCAATATATGTCCCTCTGCCTTCAAACATCAATTATTTTAAGTAAAGGTATGTAATGTTTACATCTTTTCATCACCACTTTATATAGCATTTAGTATCGAAGCCCATTTTCGCTATGAAATAAAAGCCCAACAGGAAGTCATAATAGTTTCAAGTCATAATTATGAGAATAAAATTCATAATTATGACGTTAAAACTCATAATTATGACTTTTATTCTCATAATTATGACTAAAACGTGTAGACAATGACTGTGTGACATGAAATTGGCTATGGCAAGAGAGTTTTATGGTTATAGTTTAGCAAAAGAGAATAGTCAAAGTGTAAATGGAGTCATGCAAACATTTTTTGCTGACAAAAATCCACTTGCACAGAAAGCACAGCTTTTAATGTTCAAATAATTTAGAAAGGTGGTGTTGCTGGAATAAATGCATATTGCTCTCCGCCTTTCACGCCACAGTTTACACTAAGATCACAGTTATCCCATGCCCAGTTTTAACTCGATAATGAAATTACAGTATTTGTGTTAAAAGCGTTTTGAAGGTCAGGTAATTGTGGCAGCTGTCTTGAATCAAGCTGACTCATAGATGTACATCCTTTGATTTCTACTGTGTCTTTAATTTAAACGCTTCGGATTGAGAATTTACAAACAGATTAATTTTTTGAGCATGTTTTTATTGTTTTACCACAAAGTACAGATAAAAACATCCACGGCATATTCTCTCACATTAATGGCTCAAACTGAAAGGATCTGAGGAGGCAGTGATACAAGACCAAAAAGAAGTTGCATGTTTTCTGCGTGCTCGGTGAAGATCTACAACCTTCATCAAGCTCCATGGCGTCTGTTTTCATGGATTATATCGTAGCGTGAGCTGCTTCACAACTGAGTGACACATTCATTCACAAGCAGGCCTGAAAATCAATGCAGATACAGCAGAACGTGGCTCTTTTAGGGATTTCAGGTCTTCTTCTTTTTTCTGTTTCCTTCCTTGATATTTGATGCAAGCCTGAGTCGATACAACACAATCCACACTTAAAGGTATTTACAGATGGAAAGGAAGACATATTAGAAAGGAGAACTGTTTGTAAGGTTTGGATCTTATCAAAACAGAAAACAGTCACAACCAGTAAAAAGTAAAATGTGCACAGCGTTAAAACCATTGAAATTTGACAGGAGGTTCATTTTTCGAGACTTATTGATTCAATTTTTTACATCTTTAAATAAAACAAATCTAACTTTACAAGGTTCTTGATTATAGTGTTTTGCTCATACGGTGTATCATCTTTCCCAAAGGCATTTTACGTTTTGCTCCCACCGAGACAACGCCGTTCAGGTTTAAATGAGTAGAATAAAGCATTTTTTTCATCTGTAACTTGTTCTATTGCAACTCTAAAGACAGAAAAGTGATCAAATCTTCTATTTTGGCTTTGCAAGGTGGAAACAGGAAGCCACTCTTTGGTCAAAATACGAAAAAAATCTTTAGAGGAATCAATTTTCGCTTTAAAAATGCAATAAAACAGGCGTGTGAGTACTTTCTGCTGGGCCACATTGTTGACTCTATAAAGAGAGGAACACTCCACAGCACAATATTAAACTCCGGCTCAGCAGATCCGATTTATCCGAGCAAACATTTCACAAAAAAACGGACGACGCACCGAGCCTGTATGTGAAGCTGCTCTGCAACACTGAGGAAGTGGAAGCACGAGCGATGTTTGTCATGAAGCAAAGAAACTCCAACGTCCAGAACGGACTGAACGACTTTCAGCCTCTTAGTTGACTGCAGGCGAACATAACTCAACAGCCTGAAGTTCTTTCATGCAGGCTGGATGTGAATGTGAACAAAGCTTCTTCAGTACGCCATTTTTTTAACCTGAAGCAGACCAAACTGACCCTCAGCTGTAGGCCGTAGTAAATTTCACCTAAAGCTTCACTTTACACAAGAGATAATTATTTTGGTTCCTTAAAATAACATTGGTGCTAATTAGTCGCTAATAGCAGTTAGCCTCAGCAATTGCACACTTACCCAAATTTTAATTATCTAATAAACCAGATTTTGGATTATTATTCTTAAATGTTTTTGTAGCTTAAATTTAGCATTTGAACCTATTTTTTTGAGTTAAAACTATCCAGGGACATCGGTTCAAATTTGACCCCTGCTGGGTCACAAATGGGTTTGTTTTTAACCCAGTGGTTTTTAGTGTGTAGGATAAAGGCACCACGCTACGAAATTGTGCAACATGAGATCCGCCAAACCTATGTGCACGTGGTTCAGTCACTGAAATCTGAAAAGTAGTTTATTTTTAATTATTCTATTTTATTTTTTTTTTCACTTTAATTTAGAAAAGTAATGACGAGCGATGAAAAGATTATATCGCTCTATTAATAAGAAGCTAAAAGTTTGAATAATAATTAAAAAAAAGGACTTTGCAAAAGTTTTTATTCTAAGCTAATTTCTGGCCTGAACCCTCACGGCACAAACACATCATTCTTTTAAGATCTTCGTTAATCCCACAGCTCCAATTCAGACGACACAGTTTTGACTCTGTCAGGGGATTTTTTCGAAACCCAAAGTCCAGTTTTTGAATTGCAACATTAAAAGGAGAAACAGACGAGGAAATATATTTACTCTCTGAGGAGGAGCCGCTTGCACAGATCCAGATAAACTCTACAACACAGAACTTTAATCTTAAATACTTTCCTCTTAGAATATCATACTTTTAAAATGTATTTCCAGATGTGCATACCTGTAGATATTACATATATGTATATATTGCACAACATCTATATGTACATTTGAAATAAATAGAATTAAATAAAATGTATTCATGTTTTTGCTCTTTGTCTCCTTGCTATAGCTTGTTTATTTTCTTTACTTCCTCACCGTCTTAGGAAAGAAGAAAACTGAAGAATACAAAATAAAAGTTTGCTGAAACAATGTAAAAAAATAGAAATGCAGACTAAAAATGCACTGTTGAGCAATTAAAAACAAAACGCTTGTCAATTCCTGAAGCTTTCAAGTTTAACAGGGGAAATAACTCAAAGAAATGCCATATTTGAAATGTATCGGGCTGATTTTGGGTATATTTTGGTGAGATCGTTAGCCTTCTTGGTCACCAAATTCTTGTTTAGGTTTTTTTTAATCTTTTTAAGACATCTGTTAGACATGAAACGAAGAACTGTAAACTTTGGAAGGATTTCAATGGCACTCTGAGGATAGACGCCGTCAAATCCTTTTTGCAAAACCGCACTGAAGATCAGGGAAACCATCAGCACGAACTCAAACTGTAAAGAGTCTGAAATGCTCTGGTTTTATTGATTTGATATCAGACTTTGCAGATAAAAAATAACACCTTTAGCTCCTTTATGCAAATGAACCAGATGCAAACGCTTCAAAAATGTGTGACTGCTTCCATCTCACAGCATTTCACACCCTTTTCAGCCTGGCTCTTGTTGTCAACTGATGAAATGGCCAAAATAAGCAGGAGAAGAAGTGGAAAAAGTTACAACCTAAGGATCCACAGACCTGGAGCTCAGCTGAAGGAGGGGGATAAAAGCAGGGAAAGAGTTAAGGTAAAGAGTCAGCTTTAACATGCACAGTCCTGGTGAGGAGGGGCGGGCTGCTCTGTCAGCTGGGGCCCCTGTTTGGCCCCTGTAATGGCAGGATCCCCAGCATCCAGGCTCTCAGACATCTTTTCACAGATGATGTCGACGAGCCGCTCAAAGGTCTGCTTCACGTTGATGTTGTCCTTAGCGCTGGCCTCAAAGAACTCAAAACCTGGAGGAGAAACAGGAAGAGAGGGGCGGAGAGGTTCGTTTGGTCAGACAAAAATAATTTCACTTGAAAGGTTGATAGTGTCTGCTTCTGATGGTCCACAGAGGACGTATTCCAGTCATTTCCCCTGAGTTCTGATGCAACAAGAGCTCCAAATAGGACTCTATAGGTCAGGGGTGCCCACACTTGTTCAGCACGTGAGCTACTTTTAAAATGACCAAGTCAAAGGTTTCATTTACACAGAACAACCTCTGGAAATGTTAGTGTTTTTTCAATATTTATTGGGGGTAATAAACAAAAAATGAGCGGGTTTACATAAAAAAAACGCTGTAGTTTCCGTGTCAGTCGGGTTGCCAGATAAGAAATTGTGAACTATTGCTTTGACAGTATTTTGGCCTGAACTGTCACATGTGCTGAGTCAAGATATTCTAATATGAGGTGTGTGCTGTGTTTGTTGAACATGTGCACAGCTAAAGGAGGAGGTAAATAAGACATTTTAAATTTATCTGGCAACCCTGAGCTGCATTCATCATGCATGCAGCATCTGCACGACAGTCACGTCCAAACTGGTGAAAACACTGACGTCTCTTTGTAACTGGGTTTCATTAGTTTCGCTCCTACGCGCTGAAAAATGGTGAGTAGCACAAAAAACACTTTGCTGTTTGCCAACTGTTTGTGCAGAAATTTTTTTTGAGCTGCCTGTAGTGCGCATGTGCGACTTCACACATGGAGAATTTCACCGTGGGGTGCCGCAGTGGATAAAATATGGATAAATATAAACATGTTCCCCAAAAATCTCCACTCTGAGACCTTGTTTGTGACAATGAGGTGTGTGACTGGCTGCACTGTGTGTCAATCGTGACAAATTTCATAGTTAGGATGGATGGCTGATGTCGACTTTTTTTTAATGCCATCTGATCTACCCATAATGCCTTTGCGATGACCGGTAGATCGCAATCGACGTATTGGGCACCCCTGCATAAGCACTCTTCCTGTGGACTTTAAACAAATACTAACTCCAGGTTCTCCTGCTCCCTCTCTGCTGTGCTTCAGCTCTACCTCCAAAGCCTCTTTCAGAAGACCACCATGCTTAAGTTATTACCTTCTCCTGGTTGTTTTTGATGGATATTTGTAAATCATACTTGATTTGGTTTCATGAGTTTACAGTCACAGTTTCCCTAATTGCTCTCTCTGACTGTCTGGCTGTGGTGACCCCAAAGGGAGCAGCTGAAACAACATCTATATTGAGTTATATCCATTTTGTGATCGCTAAGGTTAATTAGTTGTGGCAGCCACCTTGAATGGGATTGACTCCAAAAGTCAATCAGTTGTAAATGTTTAGCAAATGATCAGTTTCTGAGCGTTTCACTAAACGTTTCCGCTGGATCACAGACAAATGAACACACACAAATGCAATTATTGTATGGCTGTGGGTGATAAGATTGAACAGGAGTTGTCGGTTTGTGATGAACACACAAAAAACTGTTCTGGATAATAAAACAAATGGCTAACAGCAACATTTGCACGCTTCCATCAAACGTTTGAGGTGTTTGAACTCACCAAGGTGTTCGGACAGCTGCCGGCCCCTGTCTGCGCCCACCACCCGCTCATCCTCCATGTCACATTTGTTTCCTACGAGCAGCACCTGGGCGTTGTCCCACGAGTACGTCTTAATCTGAGTGGACCTGGAAACAAACGCATCCAGTTAGAGTGGAAACTCAAAGGTAAACTGTGTGGAGACGAGGGAATATAATTCAAACATAAGGACCTGGAATAAAATTCAGACAAACTGGAAAAGGGATGAAGCAAACGTTTATCAGGGGGGTGTCAAACTCATTTCCACCGAGGGCCACATCAGCATAATGGTTGCCCTCAAAGGGCCAGATGTAACTGGATGACAGTATAAATGTAGCTAAACTTAACTAAACGTAATATAAAATAAATGTAACTACTGCTTAATGTTACATAACTCTGAATTTACTTATTCAACTTATAAATATTACATATACTGTATATATTTGCATATACTGTATGTAGATAAATATGTGTGCTTGTTGCTGTTATAATATAAAACCTTTTAATTTGCCAGGTTATGAAACCCACATTACTCCATAAATCAATGAACAAACTTTCCAAGAGGATAAGGAAAAATAACAAGTTATGATATTAACTTAGTTCAAAACTTTTTTGTCATAGTTAAGAGGGGCAGCACAACCAACAATTGTGAGCTGCTAAGATGTGACAGGTTTAACAAAAAACAAATGGCTGCACACAGCCTAGCAAGGGTCATACATCCAACCAATGAGAGATGGTTTTATTATAGAAAACATTTACCTGCATAAACACATAAGCCTGCAATCCCAAATCTTCAAATTTAACATAATACAATAAAATTAATAAGTGACAAAGTTGAAGGCTCACTTTGTCATACTATCTCCTTGTTTAGTGTCAAAATGTTGATGTAAATTGTACTCTTTGACAACCACCACTGCCTCATAACACAAAAGACATACCGGTTTCTCTCCTTGAAGCTGGGCCTGTCACAATGACAAATTTTGCTGGACGATTAATTGTCTCAGAAATTATTGCGATAAACGATAATATTGTATGAAATTTGACAAAAATTTGTTATTATTGTCAAATTTAAAAAGAAACATTGGTTAATTTCTGTAGGTAGTAACTTCTTTTAACCACTGGATGGCAGTATAAGACTTTCAACTGAAGGATGGATAGTGAGGGAGCGAGCAGCATCTCTTTAAGAAAATGGGAGGGAGGCCTCTTGACGTGACATGGGCTGTCTCTACTTTTTATTTTTGTTTGTTTCTCAAAATGGTGGCCGCTCGGTGTGGTTTGAACTCTTTAGCATATCATTTTTCACACAGAGCTTTTAAAAAAAAAAAATCACTAAACAAGTTCTCAGTTTCTTTTTGCAGAGAAAAACAACTTTTTACACAAAGGCACGGGTTTCCCGAGGTCGGCCTGTTAGCTGAACTCGTAGCTTAGCTTCTCAGCTTAGCTGCTTTTAACGATCCAAAAACACGATTTTAGATGGTTAAAACTGATTTTAAAGAGAAAGGGAGGGATCAGTGAACAGCACTGGACTTGAGCCTTTTGTCATCCAGTGCCTTCGGTAGAAAGAGAGACAAGAAGAAACGGCAAAGCCGATAAATGAAAATGAGGACAATAACTTTCATTTATCGTGTGATTAATTGATTTATTGTTTATCGCGACAGGCCTACATGAAGCACAAACATATATTCTCCTTCTCATCTTTCTTGAAACAGCTGTCCATCTGCATCAATTTTTCTCTTCCTGGACGTTTTGGGATCGCTGTATTTCTCAATTCCACTTGTTCAGAAAATAATACGTGGAAAAATTACAATCTAGTGGTGGGATGCTGTTACTTCACCGGTAACATAATCAGCATGCATTATGGGAAATGTAGTTTTGTTGTCAGTGCACCCTTTTGACTTACCGTACTTATTTATTATACGCCAATCAGATTTTTTGAGCTCTCGCGGGCCACATCTGGCCCGCAGGCCTTGAGTTTGACACATGTGGTTTAGAGTGAAAGGAACAAAAGAAACTTGGTGTTTCAGCTGCGATCGTTGACAAAGACAAAGGGATAAAATATCCTGTTTCTGCAGCATCTGACTCTTGGATATTTTAGACTCCTAGAAACATCCTGAAACCTGAACACCTTCATCTGCCTCGTTCTTTTGTCAGCTCCTGCATAGCTCTGATCAGGCTCTAAACTGACGTTCCTGATCCTGTTTTATCCATCATCCAACTGTCCATAAGACGAAGACATACCAGTCCTGGACAGCGTTGAAGGACTCCTCGTTTGTGATGTCATACATGAGGATGAAGCCCATGGCTCCTCGGTAGTAAGCTGTGGTGATGGTGCGGTAACGCTCCTGACCTGCTGTGTCCTGCAGGGGGAACAAAATAGCACAGTTCTGTTGGACCTTTATAAAACTTATTCACAGAAAGTCACTGTTCCTGGACATAGATCACAAAAAAATGTTTCTTTAATTTGTTAAACAGTTTAAACTAGATAAAATGTGGTAATGCGTAAACCTTATGTGTGATTAACTGTGGAGTTATATAAGGAAACAGCTGTTTTCACTTGTTTCAATTCTTAACACTGAACTTAGTCATCATAATTACACACAGCAAATCATCTCTGGACTTCACAGAATGAATTTAAATGACGCCGTGACGGTAAACGAGTTTTGAATGTCTGCACTCAGTCACAGTCAGTCAGGAGAGAGCAGCAATTTATTTTTATCTATTTTTAGAGACTGTTACAATCTAAATACACAGTTGTGTTTATTGTCCTGTCCTCATCCCTTCATGCTGCAGGCGGAACGGGATAAGAGCATTAGTTTTATACCTCAGTTGTCAGTGTAGGTAGACAGAGTGGTGTTATGTAACAAACTCTCTTTGTGCTCACCAAAAGGTCTAAAAACAAAACGTTTCAGAAAAGCAGACGCTTAAAAAAAATCTTAGATTTTTCAGCAAACAACATACAACGCCGTTTTACAGAAATAGCAATAAAGTGGACATTTATTTAGGCAAGTTTGGGTTCAGAATATTTCACTGCACCCAAACTGTGAATAAATTGTGTTGTGTATGTCAGATTTGAATAAAGTTGAGTCGTGCTGCAGCGTAAGAACTTGATGAAAAGGTCTCAGTGTCGACTAAGGGTGTAACTCAAACAAAGCAACAAAATTCAGCATTTGTCACAGATGAAAACTGATTAGATCCTGGTCATGTTCGATTTTTGACACAAATGGCAGACCGTCAGTGTTGTTGGTTGTAAATATCCCTCACCGTCTGAATTAAACCCAATAACACTTCAGCCAAATGTTTTCTGCAAACAAGCTCGTTGGAGATTTGAGGTGTATCGTCATCTGACTTAGCGTTGAAGGTGGAACTGTTCAAGACGTGACTGGACATGTTCAATGCTAAGCGACAAAATGAAACAGCTGTGGACATTTTGGGTCACATTATTGTGGAGTTATGAGCTTTATTATCTAACAGACGCAATATAAAAGAAATAATGACGATTTAAACCTGTAAAAAAAATCAGCAGCAGTGAAACGCTGAACGTTGATAACGGACTGCGTTCAGACTACCAAATGTGTGCAGGTAAAAAGTATCCGGATCAACTTTAAAGGTGGTTTGACTGAAAACCAAAAATTTAATAAATGCAGATCTCGGACCAAAACCATGAAGTTGAAGCCAGAAAGGGGACAAGCTTCTCTATCGGCTTGTTTCACTTCAAGTTTTAGGTTTCGCCTCATACATAAAAACACATACCAGATCATTCTTCACCTGCTGACTCTTGTTAATTTACACAGCTCTTACCTGGCACATTCAAATATTAATCTTTCTACGTTTTTAGTTATTTCACACTTAAATAGTTTCTGAGGGCTCTCAACAACAGGAGAACAAGAGAGACTCTCTACGAGTATAAAACGCCTGTAGTGAATATGTGAACAGGTGTGAACAGGATCAAAATCAGGAGCACACCAGAACAGATTTATGACAAACAAAACAAGGCCTGCTCAGTTTATGAACACTAGCAGTATTAAATTCAAATCAATTCAAACATACTTTATTAATCCCAAAGGGAAATTAAATGCTGTTGTTGTTTCACCTCCGTCAGGTAGACACGAACGCGTCCATGGCGTCTCCTTTTCAACTCATTTGAGCATTTGGGATGTTAAAGCTGCTCCCAGTTATAAAAAAATACACCTTGTTGTTATCCAACAATGCTCAGTCAGGTCATCTGGATGGTTTCTGTTGTTGCTGAGATGCTTCGTCCTCCAGCCAACCTTGTTGTCATGGTTACGCATCATTACAAAAAGTCCAAAAGCAAAACGCTTTCAGTAAAAATCCTTCCAGCTGCACAGCATCAGACACCAGAGGAAACAATCATCCCAGAAAAAGTGATTTACAGTAGTCCCTCGCTACTTCGCGGTTCGTTTATCACAAATTTGCTCTATCGCAGTTTTTCAAAATAAGATTTGACATGACACAACTGGCTGATTGATGGACGAGCCGTACGATTGGCGTGGAATTTTTATTTAAAATAAATTATTTTAAATAATTTAGCACCTCCTGCACCTCTGTGCAGCCCTTACTGCAGGATAAACTTCCTCCTGCAGTTGAACAGCTGATCTGCGTGCAGAACAGAGAAGTGGGCGTGGCCAAGAGCGCTTGAAAGTGGCTGAGAGCAGTGGAGGCACATAAAGGGAAATCATGACATTCTGTGCTCTTTAAGAGTGTTTAGAGTTTAGAAACATTGTTCAGAATATTGCAAGAATGGGGGAAGGGTTTAAAATGCATTAATATATGTATACAGGTAGTCCTCGACTTATGAACGGGTTTCGTACCTACAAACCGTTTGTAACTCGATTTTAACGTAAGTCGGATCTCATTATACTGCGCCGCAAACTCGTTCGTAAGTCCGGATTTTTGCCATAAGTCGAGGAAATACATGTAAAATGTATGTCAACGCTGCGCCGCACACCCGTTCTCAAGTCCGAGTTGCTGTAAGTCGAGTGCGCCTTAAGTCGAGGACTACCTGTATATGTATGTATGTATATATATATATATATATACAGTCTGTCCTCGAGTTACGAACGGGTTCCGGACCTAAGGACCGTTCGTAGGTCGATTTTGCCGCAACTCGAAACGCCGGC
>JARVGS010000979.1:7911777-7926908 GCA_031762315.1 Hypsolebias antenori | reverse complement strand
GCCCTCTGGAGTGAGGGTGAAACGTTTCTACTAAAAAGAAACTGTCCAGATGACCTGATTGAGAGTTATCAGATACTCATTTTTATGTTTTCATTTTCACTATATTTGTTACTTTGGTCAGTTTCAAGTTATCTCATCAGCAATAGTGTTTTCATTTCTTGAACAAAACTGTGTAATTATCTTAACATTCACCTCGTAACATTTCAAAGGTTGCATGAATGTATTTTAAAGCTACTCCATGATATTTTGTGTCGCTTGGTTATAGAATAAAGTATTGTGGTATTTTATTTTTAATTTTAACTGTTATAATAAAGCAAAATAAATGTTGTAGTTTATTCAACGTGTTGGCTTCAACGATAAAAAGCAATATAGTTTAACAGTCTTTTTAAAAGGTGTATGCTTGTAATGTTTTTACCCAATTTTGTGAATCTGTTAGCAAAATATCTCATGACCCACTGGACAGAGGCAAAAAAAAAATCCCACTTTAATAAACAAACTGGAATACCTAAACTCTGACGAAAACCTTTCTCCACTGCCAGCTTGAACGACTAAATGTCAGTAACCAATACAAGCTGAGGAGACTCAGCGTGATTCCACAGCTCAGCCAACACACATGACGTGTGTGTACCACATGTATGTATACCACGCACAGAAAGAAAACACTTTCGTAAGTTCCCCTCAGCTGTACACACACAGATCCATCAAACTGTGGCGCACATCTCAGACTTGTTAAGGTACTATTTGTCAGTCGCTCCTGGAGTGGCTCTGTGACTCCAACACTAATTGCCACTGGTGCTAAATTTAGTAAGGGAGATATGAGTCCTTTTGATCAGAGGCGCTGAATCTTAAGAAAAAAAAATGCACTCAGCCTCGCAGGCAAGTTTACCCGCCTCTCCCCCATCTTCCTGTCACTGGGGAATAGGTGAACTATTCCATATGTCAGCCTTGTCAATCAGCCACAGAAATATGGGAAATGCTGCCTCTCGTATGTTTTCTCTCCACCCCCCACCCACCCCCTTCCTGTCTGTTTCTCCCGCCAAAGATCCTGGCTAGATGGTGTTTGTGTCTCCGTGAATCCTGACTGGCTCTTCAGCACATGTTTATTTATTTCCAAGTCATCGTGGGTGGTTTGGAACCTCAAGACAGAAAAAAGGATTATTAATCAAAACAATCACAGCGAGGAATTTTAATTGTAATATTAATCAATCACAGTAAATGAGACGAGGGCATGGCGAGGATCTGAGTAAATCAATTTCAGTGGCTACGCTAAGCAGAGACAACGCTTATAGGATGTAAATTAGTGTGTTCAAGCCAAAAGATGTGTGTTGTGTCAGATTATACACCTGCGTCTTTGTTGCTTCAGTTTTATAAATATGTGTACTAGGAAAAAAAAAAGTGAAAGATTTTGAAAACTTTGTGGAAACAACCTTTACTTTACAATTATCATTATAAGTTTGTGTGTCCAACGTCTCTACAGTGTTTACTGCTGCTGCCGCAAAGCGAAGATGCAAAGTGGAAATACCCTCAGTCTATTTGTTCGTTCTTGAATGTTGTGCGTATGGTAACTTGAAAAATAAGTGTGATATTGGCTTCCATTTCAGTAGGTGGCTACATCTAGGTAGGCACAAGAAAGTTTCCTTTGGGTTGCAAGATCGGCACGGTGGCTCACTTGGTAGAGCTCTTGCTTCTCAACAAGAAGGTCGCTGGCAGCCTTTCTGGGTGGAGTTTGCCTGTTCTCTCTGCGCATGCGTGGGTTTTCTCCAGGTACCTTGGTTTCCTCCTACAAATCAAAAACATGCATGTTAGACTGATTGGTAACTCTAAATCGTCCCAAGGTGTCAGTGTGTGAATGGTTGTTTGTCTCTATGTGGCCCTGTGATGGATTTGCAACCTGTCCAGGGTGTCCCCACCTCTCCCAGAGTGAGTGCTGAGTATGGGCTCCAGTGACCCCCGTGACCCAAAAAGGAATAAGCAGGTAAAGATAATGGATGGATGAATGGATGGGTAGCCAGAATAAAATCCAAGATGGCTGACACCATATGAACAATTTGTGAGCCAGAAAACTTGAAAAGTAAGCAATGCACCAACTTGAATTTATGTGTGTGGCTGCATCTAGGTGAAAGAAATGTTCCTGTCTGAGGTTAGGTTGCCAAGTCAAAATCCAAAATGGCTGTCAACTTTCATGTCCAACCATGCTTTGACTATGATAATTTGAAAAAAAGTGAGTATGATTTCCATATTTGTATGTAGCTACAGCTACTGTAGGTGTACAAAAGGCCCCTTTCGAAATTTTGATTGCAGAATTGATACCCCAAATGCCTGCCACCATATACTGTATGTATATTAGCAAAACTTGTGTGTTGAATAATGTAAAATAAGCAAAATGCAGACTTCAATTTTTGTTTGTGGCTGCATCTAGGAATAAAAAAAGTCCTTCATATTTTTCTTCAGTGTACATAAATATGTGTGTATATATATATAAAGGGATGCATAATATTATTGACCTGGTGTCGGTGTCGGCCAATATTAACGTTAATTTTAAATATTGGACATCGGCCATTCCATTAAAATAACTTGCAGATATAAAAGGTGCTGTTTTTGCTGCAGCGGCAGCGCAACGTGATGACGTCACCCGATCTCACGGCGGAGAGGAATATTCAAAATGTCGGCAGTGTGAAAGTTTTATTTTTCGTTGGTGAGGATCTCAGATTCCGAAGATTTGTTGACTACAGTGAACCTCACTACATCATCCGCAGTCAGCGATATTTTTCCGATGTAATGTTACCCGAGTTACAACAGTCATTTCCAACGACGGTGAGAAGCTAATAGCCGATAGCATGTCTTGTTGGGTGAGTTTTACCACAGACATTTGGACATTGTGTTAGCCTGGTTAGCATGATTAGTCTTACAGCACAATGAATAGAAAAAAAACACTGAACTTAAAAAGACTGTCCTTCATGCACAGGAGTGCAGAGGATCCCACGCTGCAGCTTGGAGACAGCAAGTGAGACAGCATTGCAGGTGACTAATGCTAATAAATAACATTTAATGCTTTTAATTTAATATACAGTAAGTTAAAGTGCTATGCATATCATATGGCTGTTACTGAATATATGTCACCAGCTCTTACAGCTGTTGCACAGTTTTTGTAGCAAATAAGCCTAAATAAGAGAAATATGTTCTGACAAAGGAAAGTATATTAAAAATATCAGTATCAGTTATCAGACAAATAAGTTTTAACATATCGAAATATCGGATATCGGCCAAAAATCCAATATTATGCACCCCTATATATATGTCCCCATGATACCTCTACTTCATTCAGAAACATTGTCCTTAACATCTGCTTCAGCATATGTGTTCTGTTTTTGTCTACTTATGCTAATTTTAGTTTTGAACTTCTATTCTGCTACTTTTAGTAGTGGATTTTTTGTTACTTTTACAAATGTAGTTAACATTTAGCTAATTTTAGCCTTTACCTAACATTTTGCTGCTTTTAGCTAGTGTTCTGCTTCATTTTGCTTCAGCAAATGCTCCCATTCAGCCTTCAGCATTCACTGCGTTTTCACAGAAAATACAACCTTTTCTGAAATTTAAAGCATTTTGGTTAAAAAGCTACAGAGACAGATGCAGATCCCTCGATGCTTCCTGCTCTTTAGGGCTAATTATTTTCTCTGCTGTCAAAAACGTAGAGACTTTCTGCTTCCATTTGTAGTCCACTGGTATCTTAAAAGCATCAGAACCACAGTAACCCAGTCAGACTGATGTGTCTGTAAGGATCAGGCAACATGGCGGATGGATGTACGTTTTTCTGCCATGTGACACAATAGATACGTCACTCTCGCCTGCAGGCCAGACAGTGAGTTCAGTGCCAGCACAGGATGTGCAGATGTGGCGTGTTTGGAGGTAAGAAAAAGACACCAACAGAGTCTTCACCCTGTGTGACTGTCTTTGTATTGATTTCCTTTAATAACCAAACTCACTGACTCTAATGCATTATGGTTCTGGACAGTAAGGCTATACAGCTTAAAATGCATTGAAGCAGTATAGTCTTCATATATCAGATTATACAAGCTTTAAGCCATTTTATATGTGCATTTTGATTCTTTTGACTGTAATTTGTTAAAAAAAAAGACAAGTGTGACATCTGATTAAATGTTTTCACTGCATGAGCTCTCCATGGCACAAAGCAATTAGATCCCAACAATATTCCTATTATCATGCAGGCACTGATGATGAATCTAATTAAGTAATAGTAAATATTTGTCAATAATTATGTATGTAAAAGTAAAATCCTGTCGCCTGCAGATCCAGTCTTTTATTGTAATTCTGTATCAGAACAGTTTGGATCGTGGTTCTCGCCCTTTTCCTGTAGGATACAGACCCAGAATGGAACCAGAGACCCACAAAAGCAGCAGCAGCCTTCATTCAATTCACAACAGCACATTCTGGATAACATCGTTTTTAACACTGGAAACAGCTGTTGGAGAAAGCGTTATCTCAAGAGCTCTCGGACATATATGCAACTTATAATTTACATTAAACAGCAAACGTGCAGTAAATATAAAATACATTTAAATGTAAATAAGGATGTTATTTTAATGTACTAATACAGACATAAAACCTACCTTTGCTGGTTTCTGTCCGGCTGCTGTCCACCGCGTTCAGCACCCTCAGAAACGCCGACGAAGTCAAACCAGAAAGTCTGAGCAAAACAACATCCGGTTTACATTTCAAAACAAAAGCGCACTGTGGCAGGTTTCAACAAAATATTTGAGTTTTCAAAGGTGTAAAAGTGTAAGTTTTCAGTAATATATGTTCATACTAATAGCTGTAGCCTTTGTCTCTTTGTTGGTTCTTTGTTAGCAAAGTTCAAAATTTTAAAAGTACATTTAAAGGACAAAAAAAAAAAAAAAAAAGTTGGATTTCTCTCTGATCAAAGGTCAAGGCTTTGTTACAGTTTTTTACTACCAGAAAATATTTCAGTACACAAGATTTAAAAAAAAAAAAAAAATCAACTAAAAGTTAATTGCTGTTGTCTCACATTTCATTTTATTTTTCTACATTTGCATATTTCCATCTCTGTGATATGTGTTATTTACTATTATATTGAGATGGAGCTTTTTCTTTTATATTTTATATATTTTGTCAAAAATAATGAACAAAACATGTTTAAAACAGATCAGCTTGTTGACTACTATTCAAATATTTGATTTGGAAAACTTCACTTGACAGGAAACACCAGAGCTTCACTGTCAAAATATTTCTATATCAACAAATTATAAACTTATTAACAGAAAAAAATGTCTTAAAATATTCAAAAGAGTAATTGCAACTTCATCTCATATAAGCTGCTCTATTATTTTGTTTTAACCAGTAGCTAATAAAATAATTAACACACTATAATTGCAGCTTTTCTTTATACAATACCAAACAAAAATGTACTAGTTTGATTAAACATTTCAGCACAACTTGTATACTTTACTTTACTTTATTTATTTATTTATTTATTTAATTTATTCGTGTCAATTAAAAAAAAACACACAATGACAATTTCAAAATACAATAAAAAAAACAGACATTAAAAAACTAATAAAAAAAATGAAGAAGAAGAAAGTTTGTAGGCTCAATCATCCAGGTAAGTTAAATCATGTCATCTGGTCCAGTTTCTTTAGATGAGTAGTGTTGAAAACAAGTAAAGTCTAGTGGTGATGTTTTTTTTATGTTTTTATTTCTCTGACCTGACGTTGTCTGTTAAAGTGCATTCAAGTTTAAATGTCTTTACCATACCATACCATTTTATTTATAGAGCACTTACAACAGCAACAAGGCCAACCAAAGTGCTGTACAAACAGAAAAGCAGGCAACCCACAAAGCAACGTACAAAATGAAGTAAAATCAGAATACAGTATAGACATAAAAACGGAAATCTAGGTGAAATGTTGCTTTTAAAAAAAAATCCAACTGCTAATAATAATTTATTTGCACTTTAATTTGTGATGAATTGAAAATATTTTGATATATTTTTGCATGATTTAATTCAATCACTTTTTATCTGGAAGAATTTTTTCATGTTTACCTTGTAAAACAATAAACATAATTTAATGTATAAATTTTGCGACGTTTCCTTTTGATATTTTAATCCAAGCTGACGCGGACTTTTATTATTTTTATTTTGAAAACGTACACAACTTCCGTTATTTTCGCCTTCAACACGTCACCTTAACAAGGCCTCGGCGAAGCAGCCCGGTGGGCGGGACTTCAGTGACAGTGTGACAGATTGACAGCTCCACTAACGAATCCGTGGCCGCAACATTCGTCCTGATACATTCCGTGTCAAATAATGAAGCAGTCGTTTATTATTGATGAGCGCTGCCGGAGAAACTGAATTATTGATCAGGAGGTCAGCAGTAACCACTGCTGCCACTTCTACAAAGGTATAATACACCGGGCAGCTGAAACAAAGATCTGCTGAAAAAGATCTCTGCAGAGACAAAAATTCAATACCAACGGGACACAGAACAGGATTTAATATACAGCGAAACACAACTACAGTCAGTACAAAACTAATTTTGTGACGTAACCTGACAGGGACTTTGCGTTCTTTATGTTCACGTCAGATTCCCCACAGCGTAGCCAACTGCTCATAAATGACATGCAGTGCCACATTATGGCCTGCAGATGACAGTGTGACCTAACGTGCTAATTCATCACATAGATTTGAAATTTAACGCGTTTACTTTGATTTCTTTACCTAAAAATACACATAGAGTTAAAATTTCGGGAAATTTTCTTTGTTTCAATGTATAAATATGTTTTAACAACATTTTTGGTAAAATATTATGCTAGAGAGCGGGGGTCGCTGTGCTAAATGCCCTTTCCTGTGATGGACTTGCGCCATATCCATGGCATACCCTTTTATATTATGCTATGCTAAAGTATTTACCCACGCAAATATTTTGGAAATAATTAATAGATTTTTAACAACTCATTTAACTTAAAATTGCTCTAATGAATACTAAACTGAAGTCGTCTTGCAGTTGATCCTCCTCACCAGGCGGTGGCGCGCTAACATTTATTAAAAGCATGGTCTTTGGGCTTTCCTGTCATTTAGTGAACGCTTTCCTCCGCTCAGAACGAAGAGAATCGTTTAAATTTTATGCACTTTATGTTCGTAATTAAACAAAGCAAAAAAATAATTTAACTGAATTCTAGATCTTCAGGAGAAGGGAAACTCGGCTTCTGCGGGGAAACCGAATCCGACACAACACCGGCTCAGGTAAGTTCGGTTCTTTGTGATTTGCTTCATGTTCTGTTCAGCGGGGTCACTCTTAAATTGAAAGTCTGTTTTAAAAGGTCGGTGACAACCGATAAACTTGAGAAAGAAAAAAATGTTTTAATGGTGTTCGTTCTGGTTGGATGTACAGGTCAGGGGTCACCCTAACTCAAAATCCCCAGACAGCCTGAGCTTAATGTTTCTCTAGAAATCTGAACAGTGACTCTGTCAGTATGACCTTTGACCCACGAAATAATTACTGAAAAAAGGGCGTTGTAAAAAAATTTAAAACACCAAGGGTTCAACTCATAAAGCATTGCATTTTCATATAGTTCGCATAATTTTAGAGGTAATGAAAATAAGAAAACAAAAAGATGGTAGGTTTTTACAACACAAAATGGCATTGATTTCTCTTCATTTAATATTTATTAATTCATTCAACCTTTATTTATTTGGCAGGTTAATCCCATTGAGCCTCGAGGACTCATTTACAAGAGACCTGGAGGTATATAAGTTATAAGTTACCATAATTAAACTATACAAAAACCCTAAAGCCTTGGCAGAAATATACTAAATTATTCAGTGTATACCTGAAAGATTACAATTGAGAAGAGACTTCATGTTTCCAGATTGCTTATCATTAGTTTGACAGATTTTTTTTAAAGTTAACATAAAGTCTATCCTTTAATTGTGATAATTATTAGTACAATGATACAATAGTTTTTACAAGTTGTATTTTAAATAAACAAATGTGTTGTCATAAATGTCATGCTTTTTTAAGGGGACTAATTCCAATGTTGTGAAATATTATGCATAAAAAGGGTTATCTTGAATTACATTTTAGTTCAGTAATTTTCCATCTTGCACCTTGTTGCATTAGCTCTAACCTCATCCCTGCAGCATCACTGAGCTTCATTAAGCATTTTGTGCTTTCTGTGCTATCAGATTCTGTTTTTACCCATTGATTGATGGGAGCATCATCAGTCTATGGTGGAGTTTCCAACTTGGAGTGATTAAAATGTGTCTGTGTGCTCTCCCACAGATTTATTCTCCCCTTCAACAGATGATCGCGTTCCCTCTGCGGTCTGAACATCATGCTTCCCCGGGCGGGTAAAGAGTTTCTGGTCCGCATACGGTTCTCCTGGAGGCCACTTTTCCAGGGCCGTTACCTGCTGCTTACCAACACCCTGAGCGGAGGATTGATGCTGTCGCTGGGAGACATCCTGCAGCAGACCCGCGAGAATCGCAGGGAGCCAGGCAGAGTCCGAGACTGGGGGAGGACAGGTGAGCAGAGGGGCGGCGTCTTCTCTATGAAATGCGTTTATAGCTCCAACATTGTCTCTGATAACTTTGTCCGGCATTTAACTGTGCAGGGGATGGTTTGTAGATTTACTGAACGGTTCTGATGTTTTTCACACTCTGTAGTTGAACATCCCCAGAGCATGATGCCACCGCCTCCGTGCACAACAGCTGATACAGTGTTATTGTTTCAGCACCTTTCTGATTCTTGCAGGCTTGTACCTTTTGTGGTTTTTGCTTCAGTTTTGGTTTTGAAGGGACGGTCAGGGTCTTTCTTCAGATCTTAGTGATGGCAGCTTCGATCAACTTCCTTCCCCTGAACAGTTTGCACAAATCTGAAAGATTAAATGTGTTTATGCTTCTTTTCTGCCTCGTTGATCTTTTTTCTCTTTTATTTATGAACTCCCACCCTGAAGGTCGCATGTTTGCGGTTGGCTGCTCCATGGGTCCACTGCTGCACTACTGGTACCTCTGGTTGGACAGAGTTTATGTGGGCAAAGCATTAAAGACGATGAGCAAAAAGGTTCTGGTGGACCAGATCGTCGCCTCACCGACGCTGGGAATGTGGTATTTCTTAGGTACGTTGATATTTATTGTCTCCCTCCTACCGTTGTGGACATGCGCACGCCTTAAGATTTGTCGGGGTGTGAACGAAGAAACCGTTTTTTTAATGATGCATGTAAGAAAGCATGTGCAGGGTCAAAGGTTGTGAGTAAAATTATGGGTGAGGCGATACAAAACAAACAAAATCAGGAGTATATGGAGTTCAAAGGACATTTGAGATATTAAGATTTCACTGACGTTCTGGGAATCCTGCGTATAAAAGTCCATTGCTCTTTGTGTTTCTGACTTTATCTTGAGGGGATTTTAATCCCGCTTGGCGCTGACGCACATTTTACAGACGACTCTTCTTATCGCAGGTATGGATCTTATGGAGGGACGCACTTTATCGGAAGGATGGGCAGAGTTTCGGGAAAAGTTCTGGGAGTTTTATAAGGCAAGTGTACCGGTCGGGTCGGACCTGACACACAAGCTATTGTTCACTTATCACAACTTTTACATCTGTGACTGAAACAACTTTCTCTTCTTATCGCGACATTAACTGACGCTTTATGGACGTGACTGTTTCTGTTCAGTCCCCTGAGATGGCTTCTGTTGTGACTTGGCGCTATTTAAATAAACTGAATTGGATCAAATTGTCTCTCGTGTTCATAAAAACACGGGGAAATTTAAAAAGTGAACTTCTCTGTTTTTGGAAGAATTTAACCGAAATAACATTTCGGTCACATTCCAATAGGTTTTCTTGTACAGGTAGATATTTCATGCTTCAGGAGAACAAATGATGCAGCTGTTGCGTAAAAAAATATAAATAATAAATAAATAAATAAAAACGAAGAAGGTTAAAGCTTTTTTAAATACTTTTATGCATTCGTTTAAAGCTCCTTGCTCTTATTCAACAAAAAAAAAAATACCCAAATAAACAACTAAAAATGGTTGTCACATGGGTTACGGTTAAGTGGTAGTTAAAAACAAAACATAAGGAAAGAGAAAACAAGGCATAACTGGTGGAGACCCATTAAAGGAACACTGAAGACGTAATTCCTTAAGAGTTATGGTAATCTCCAGGGAAATCTGGGAGATTGTGTCTGATCTGGGAAGACATCATTCGGTCACGTAGGTTTACTGAGTGTCAAACAGTCCTATTCCCCAAAGCCTATTTAGTCTTCTTTAATACAAACACATTAAAATACCACGTTAAATCAAATTAAATGAGCATAAACTTTAATGGGTTAGAGGAAGTCCTCCAAATGTGATTGTTTCCATTTACCTTTTACTCTTAAGTTCAAACGGTTCTGACAGAGAAAAGAATCCCAAAAATCTCCATGTCCTCTTTATTTTCTTCACACCAGAGACTTTTATTTAAACGACATCTTGGACGGTTTTTCTTTGTAGAAACTCAGAGGTTTTCTCGAGTCAGGTTTGTAAAAGCAAATGTTTGCTTCTCATCAGAAAACAGTTGTTTTCCTCCTCGCGTCATCCACCATGTTTGCTGTGAGTGAATCTGTTTGTGCTTCTGCCGACAGATGGACTGGTGCGTCTGGCCTGCTGCCCAGACGATCAACTTCTACTTCCTGTCGCCAAAATTTCGTGTCGTGTACATCAATTTTGTCACTTTAGGATGGGACACCTACCTCTCCTACCTCAAACACAGAGTGAGTCTGGTTTTAGATGCAAAAACAAGTATTTTAAAATGTTTATACATGGCTGGGATTTGTGGTAGTTTGTTGACGGTTTATTTTCAATGTACCGTATTTATCCGACTATAAGGCGCACCAAATTATAAGGCTCACTGTCGATTTTTGAGAACATTAAAGGATTTTTAGTGTGTCTTATAGTCCGAAAATATTGTAATGTATATATATATATATATATATATATAAATATATATATATATATTCTTTAATTAAAAGACAATAAAGCTGTTTTCCCAGTTTAAATTGGTTATTGTTGTTCCTTTAATTAAAAAAAAGGCTTAAAGAAGAATAGTTTTCATTTTAAATCTGTTTTCTGTTGACAGGATGAAGACCAACGAACTGAAGCAGCGTCAGACGTCAGTGTCGAGTCACAGCCGAAAGGACTTCCAGCGTCTGAACCTCTGGTGGAAAAAGTCTAAAGTTCAATATCGTCTATGAAGCTCATTAAATATAAAATATTTGTGGTTTTGAACTTAAATTCCTCTCCTCAGAAAACGCTGTGAGGTAACGTTTATTTTTCTGAGGAGTTGTGTATTTAATTTAAAGTGCAGGTGAACTTTTCTCTCCACGCCTGAATAATTCAGTTTCTTCTGATTTAGTCTCTTTTTGTCTGTTGAGACGTTCAAGGATGAAAAGCTGCTTCACTGCCGCAGCTGCTCCCCGTTTCTTTACACTCGTTTATTTTCATCTCTTTCTTTTCTTAAACTTTAAATTCACTCTGATCAATTTGTTGTTGTTTAACAATCAGAACTACTATAAAACACTTTTATCTTGCTTGAACGCTGCCTAGGTCCAGAACCACACGTTTTATTGCACCAAACCATCTTTACCAACTTTATCCTTTAAAGCAGTGGTTCCCAGCCCTGGTCCTTGAGGAACGCCTTTTTTTTTTTTTTTTAAAAACAATATCTTTGTTTCTCTTGTAATGTCTCAGAAATTCAGTTAATGGTGACCATATTTCTTCAGAGTCTAATCTTTTACCTCTGACAATATAAGTAAGTCGTACCAGTACAATACAAGATGCCAGGAACGCCATTTTTAGTTTTAGTTGTTTCCCTGCTCCAACACACCTGATTCTGTGATTTAATTACTTCCTCGTGTTCTGCAGACGCCTGTTGTTCACTCATTTATTAAAATCAGGTGTGTTGGAGCAAAGAAACAAAACATGCAGGATGGTGTTCCTCAAGGACCAGGGTTGGGAACCCCTGCTTTTAATGTTGAGTCTAAACTGTAATCACAGTGAAATGTAAAACTTTTTATATGTTGCCACATTGCAAAGAATCATCAGCTGGAAACTTGAATCAGGAGGATGAAGATGGAAAATATCAGTTTTTTAATAATTATCCAGCAGCTTGACACATAAACTGTTAATGTAACATTAATTTTATACAAATAGCTTTTTTCAGCTCTGTTGGTTTTATTAATGGGTAAACTAAACATGTCAATAAGAAGTTTTCTGTGAAATACCTGATTATATAGCTGTTATTGAAAGCTCTTTGTTTTTTCTGTGTTCATATAAATTTAACCAGTTTTCACCACCGATAACGCTCCTAAAATAAAATAAATGCTGCATATGTGTGAAAAGCTCCCAGAATTCAAATGACGTTTGAGGACTGAAGTTCTTTATAAATGTTTTTTTTTTTTTTTCTATTGAAAATTTATTATTTGTAATTTGTTTTAGCTAACGTGGAGGAAGTATTGATTGTTTAAATTACATCATGTATTTTAAAAACAACTCTGGAGCTGCTGCTAATAATAAAACGATGAGAATTGGAATAATTTCTTGGAATTTTTTTATTTTAAATTGTAAAGTTTTCAGTATTTAAATAGAATTTATTTAGTGATTTAAAGAGAACATTTAGTGAATGCACACACCGTTTAACGAAACTGAAAGATGTTAAACATAAAACAAGATTAATATTTAAAGTCAATCATTCCTTGAAGAAATCCTATCACCTGCTGCCTTTCAATCATAAACTGTAGCAAGTACCACAGTAAACTGTAGCAAGTACCACATTAAAATGTAGCAACGACCACAGTAAATAACTACCACAGTAAACTGTAGCAACTACCACAGTAATCTGTAGCAACTACCACAGTAAACTGTACCATCTACAGTAAACAACTACCACAGTAAACTAGCAACTACCACAGTAAACCACCACAGTAAACTACCACATTAAACTGTAGCAAGTACAGTAAACAACTACCACAGTAAACTATCAACTACCACAGTAAACTGTAGCAACTACAGTACCGTAAACAACTACCACAGTAAACTGTAGCAACTACAGTAAACAACTACCACAGTAAACTAGCAACTACCACAGTAAACTGTAGCAACAGTAAACAACTACCACAGTAAACTAGCAACTACAGTAAACAACTACCACAGTAAACTGTAGCAACTACCACAGTAAACTGTACCATCTACAGTAAACAACTACCCCAGTAAACTAGCAACTACCACAGTAAACTGTAGCAACTACCACAGTAAACTACTACAGTAAACTGTAGCAACTATCACAGTAAACTGTATCAACTACCACAGTAAACTAGCAACTACAGTAAACAACTACCACAGTAAACTGTAGCAACTACAGTAAACAACTACCACAGTAAACTGTAGCAACTACCACAGTAAACTGTAGCAACTACAGTAAACAACTATCACAGTAAACTGTAGCAACTACCACAGTAAACAACCACCACAGTAAACAACTACCACAGTAAACTAGCAACTACCACAGTAAACTACCACAGTAAACTGTGGCAACTACAGTAAACAACTACCACAGTAAACACCTACCACAGTAAACTAGCAACTACCACAGTAAACTAGCAACTACCACAGTAAACTACCACAGTAAACTGTAGCAACTACCACAGTAAACACCTACCACAGTAAACTAGCAACTACCACAGTAAACTGTAGCAGTTACCACAGTAAACTACCACAGTAAACTGTGGCAACTACAGTAAACAACTACCACAGTAAACTGTAGATTTATCTGTAAAACTGACTGTGGCGACCATCTTGAATTGGGATTACTTCAATGTACTTGCTGACGTGCGTCCATTGTCTTTCTGAGTGTCATTAAATTCTGTCCTGTGGTTCCTTCCTTGGGACTTGCGACCCGTCCAGGGTGTACCCCGGCCCCGCCCCTTGGACATGGGCACCGGCGACCCCCGTGACCCAAAAATGGAAGAAGCGGGTAAAAGATAATGGATGGCTGGGTTCCTTCCTGGGATATTTTGTCAACACTGCAATCAAACAGACACGAGCAAAAGCTGTCTCTACGCCGTGGGCGATAAGTTGATAAAACTGTAAAAAACAAGTGTTTCTACTCTGAGATGAAAGGTCAAGTCTTGTGCTGCAGGAAAGAACATTAGGATGAATTTATAGATAAAAAAAGTGTTATATGCAACAAACGGAGCAAAATAATTAAAACATGTGCCATAATGTAGGAATCTAAAGGGATTTCACTAAAATCACTGCCAGAAATGTTCACAATATCTGATCAACTATTACAGAGCAAAGGAAACAATAGGGAGCAAATGAAAGATGAGCAACAGGTGAGTGGCAATTAGCAAACAGAGAACAGGTGCGACGGATCAGAAAGGAGCACAGAAACAGCTTTACAAAGAGGAATTGAGGCCAAACTGGATGTCAAAATAAAGTGGACCAAGTGGTCAGGCTTGAAGAAAAGCAATGAAAAGATTAAAAGTTAAATGAAAAATAAAAATCACCTAGTGGACCCTGACAGGAAAGTCCTTTTAATCTGTAACAACCTGCTCAGAAGCTCACACTGGTCTCCAGCTGTCGTCAGCAGAGCAAACAATTTGTTCAAATATTGAATCAGCCTGAAAGATTTGAAACGCAGCAGCTCGTGTTTCGAGCTCTCCTCCTCCTCCCCAAGTGTCGTGCACATCCTGCTGTCAAGGATGTATTGAGCGGCTCTGAACGCCTCTGGTGCGACTGTCAGATGTTTCCTGTCAACATGCCTGCAGCCATGATGCACCTCACAGTCCTGGCTTCCCTCCTAACAGTAGCAGTCTGCAACGGTGAGTGAACATTTGGCTTTTTCTACTGGTAAACTCACAAGTTTGACGCGTTCAGGGCTGAACTTTACACGAAGCTCCTGTAAGTATGCAAATTAATGCAAACAGGAAGCTTTGTTCTACCAGAGGGAGGTTCAGAAAGCTTGCTTGGTGCTGCAGCTTGTTTCTCAGGTTTTCTCAGGTCTTCAGTTAAAAAAAAATAATAATAAATTTTGAGACTTGGATTTGACCAGAAATTG
>JARVGS010000979.1:7897817-7909167 GCA_031762315.1 Hypsolebias antenori | reverse complement strand
TTTCTGCAGCTGTGCAGCCTCCATGCCACACGTTGATGCTGGAGCACAGGATGCTCTCCACTGCACATCTGTAGAAGAAGGTGAGGACTGAGCTTCCCAGTCCAGCTCATCTCAGCCATCTGACTGATGAGCTTCCTTGATCAGACTGGTATTGTTGCTGATGAGCTCACATCATCTCCAAGGGTTCAACTGTTTCCTGTTGTCTCAAGTCCCTCCTCCTCAGCTTCAAATCCCACTGTTTCATCTTGCATCCCATGTGTTGTTGTCTCTTTAATAACTGGTTACTACTTCTCCATGCTGCAGTGGACAAGGATTTAATGATTAATGGAGAAAGCTTGCCTCTTTTTTGCAGTTAGATGGATCATATATTCTGTCACGCTCACACCTTCCACCTGCCTAAAATACAAACCATCCCCTCTCAGTGACAGAATTTAAATGTGTGAGCTCAGTCTCTGAAAGCTTACTGATGAAGGAAGGAGAATCCATGGAGATGCATGCGAGCGGATCAATTGCTTCTGTACCAAACTTCTATTAGCCATAGCTGACGTCTGTGTTCGTGCAAACCTGCACATGTTTAGATGCTTGGTCATGATATTTTAGCTCATGCATGTTTTGTGCGTCTCTGCAGACGCACTCTTTAAATGCAGCGCAATTGGGGTTTCTTTGTATTTCAGACAAGGATATAAGAGAAGTTTAATGTGCGTAGTTCTGATTTTACGGGTTCTGTGCGACGCATGTCGTTAACTTTGAAGTCCTGTTAATTTTAGGCTTCTGCAGTGAAATTTATAGACGGCAGTGAGGCTGTGCTTGAAACCTTATTTTTATGATGGTATCTGTAGAAAAGTACTTTTGTCTTGAATTAACTGAGCTTGTTTTAGAATTATTTCAATGTTTTAACCCATAAAAGTTTTGTTTTTCTCACAAGAACTAAATTATTTCAAAACTACAATTAAACAAAAGTTATACCACTTAATCAGAAATAGCAGAATCGTGCTGGCAACTGATAACTATTACGTCAACATTCATCACTGATCAATGAGTTGTTTTAAGTCATCTCCAAGAGTCATTACTGCATGACAAAACTTTGTTACACAGAAGTCATATTTACACCATGATCATCTCTGTATACTTTTTAAAGTTTGTTTTCTCAAGACATAACTTACTTGGACTTCCCAAGACAACAAAATTGCCAATCTTAAGAAAAACAGATTTAATAATGAGAAGTCCACGTAATGAGGAGCGTTCTATACTCAAGAAAATAACTTCTTTTTGTGTCACGACTTTCAGCTCTCGCAGCCAAATTTGGGAAACACGACAAATGGGCGAACAACGACTTGGCAGGAAACCCTGGGCTCGTGGCCATCATTTGCATCTTCAGCATCGTCCTCACTCTCATGATGGTGGTCATGATGATAAAATGTATCCAATCGCCGAGGTCTAACTTCGAGAGACTTGAAGACATGCCGTTGGTGAGCTTCAGTGAAAATGAAAATATATATAGGCTACTGTATATTTTTTAAATCAGTCTTTTTTATTATGTTTTTCACCGAACATACAGAGCACAAAGAACATAAAAATAAAAAAACTCCCACGCCGCATCAGTAACACTTACATAAATGAATTAAAACAAATTACACAGGCATTGACAAGTTTTCCACATGCAACGTGAAAGGCTGCCACGTATCCCAAAATCTTTTATTAACAGAACCCTTCAGGGTATATCTTATTTTTTCTGCATGGAAATGATACATCACATCATTTGCTGGAGGGTCTGGGTCCTTCCAATTGCACAAAACCAGTCTTCTGGCCAAAAGAGAGCCAAAAGCAATCACATCCTTCTGATACTTGTTGAAGGACATAACCAAAGGGACCACCCCCAAACAGTGAGTTGAATAGTGATGGATGCACAATTTTTTTTTCACATATTTATTTATTTTATTTATTTATTTATTTCATTTATTCATTTTATAATAACAAAATACATATCAATTCACATATATGTAATTAGAAAACAAAATATAAAAATAAAATGAAAGTCAGCAGATGAAGAAAAAATCTTATTAAATCTGCTCCTTAACAATTCAAACAAACATTTCTTGTAAATAACAAAACAAGTAAATAACTTGCTCAATTTTTCAATTATCAAACATTTTCAATGAAATACATTCATATATTTTTTTTTAACAATTTGATTTTTAGCAATTTCTTACATTCCAAGATTGATCTGGCTTCCTCAACATCTGTCTCCAAGTCATTCCACAATCCAACACCCTGAATTAAAGTAGATCTTCCCTTCAAACTAGTTCTGAACTGCGGTTTTACAAAAACATCTTTCCCCTAGGGGTAACAGCTTGATCTTTTTACAAAATACATTTGGATATTAGAAGGTAGTGTATTTTTATGAGCTTTATACATAAATGACAAAATGATCTTTTTACAAAATACATTTGGATATTAGAAGGCAGTGTATTTTTATGAGCTCTATACATAAATGACAAAATGTTATAATCCACCAAATCATAGAACTTCAACAATTTCATTTGATAAAATAATATACTTGATGGATGATAATAATGCTTTCTTGTGATAATCCTTACAACTCTTTTCTGCAAAATAAAAATAGGCTTTGTAATTGATTTACACGCTTTTCCCCAAACTTTAACCCAATAAATTAAATGTGGCACAGTAATTGTATTATACAACAAATACAATGCTTTGTCGTTCAATAGATACCTGACTCTATAAAATATTGCAATAGATTTATATATTTTAATTTTAACAGAATTTATATGTTGTTTCCATGACAGTTTATCATCAATGATGACACCCAAGAATTTCGCCTCATTAACTCTACAAATCTCTGAACCCTCAATTTGAAATGGAACATCAATGGTTTTATTTCTATCACTAAATATCATAATTTGTTTTATCAAAGTTTAACGATAATTTAAGTCTAAACCAATTCTGAAATTTAACAAACTCCTTCATCATTGACTCCAATAACTGTTCAATATTCTTACCAGAACAAAAAAATGTTGTCATCAGCAAAAACAACACATTTAAGGAGACCAGACACCTTGACCAAATCATTTACATATCTCAGAGAAGGTGCCAAAAACAGATGGCCAAACAGTCCACAGTTGGGGACAGGTCCAGAATGTATGCAGGAGTTTAGCTGGAGTTTGTTTACTGTACAACAGTCACATGCGGGGTCCAAGTTGGCTTTGATCTCAGACAGCTTCATATGCAAACGGAGTACATTGTCTAATCTTGTGGAACTGACCAAAAACCCTCAGTGCTACATATTGTAAATGATCTTAAAAACTGCAGAAAACACAATAACAAGCTTTTCCCTACGAGTTTTATTGCATTTGGCTGCTGGTGTCTTGTAAACGCTTAACAAGAGCAAAAAGTGATAGGGAGCTTCTGTGTACGATTCTTGCAGTATCTAAGAACTAACGTTTTAAACTTCAGCTGCCACGTGGTGTTTTTATCCTTTTCCTCTCAGCAGTGAGTTCAGCGGTTTACTGCTCTCTCTCTCTTTTACGCAAACAGGAAGTCTGACTTGGCTTAGTGTGTCAAACAGTCACAGGGCGTGATGTGGGGCGGACATGTGATGACTGAGCTCCTTTCTTTGAGAAAACGGGTTTATCACCAGGCCCTCATCAGCAGGTGTTCAGACTCCATCAGCATCCTGGAGTTTTCAGATTGTATTTCAGGTGGACAAGTAAAATTCCTCCTCCCAGTTGTGGGAAAACTGCATCTGTTAACCAGAGGTGATGACAAAGCACTTTGAGCAACAACCATGTAAACTATGATAATCCAATGTGACAGTTCTGTGAAAGTCCAACACAACAGGGCCACCGTACTAAAAAGTAGATTTATCGCATATAAATCAAAACTAAGACAAACTGAAGTCCTAACATAAAATTTTAATTCAATATCAGAAAAATTAAGTCATCGCCATTTATTTTTTTAATTCTTTGTTGGATGAAAAACAATTAGTTGTGGCAGCCATTTTGAATTGTGTTGACTTCAAACGTTTAATTTGATGTCAACAGAGTTTTGGAGTTTCATAAAAATCCGTCCACTGGGTCTTAATGAAACGTGCTCAGACACACAAACTACAGACTAAAACATTGTTGCCCTTTCACCCTCTGCGGCAGGTGATAAAAATGTAAGTGTCATTAAAGTTTAAACGAAGTTACAAGTTTTGCCTATTTAAAAAAAAAAAAAAAAAAAAAAAAAACTTGGTGCAAAACTTTATTGCCACATGGCTGTAGCTGCTGTAAAACCTGTTCAGGACAGAGTGCACTTTACAGAAGCAGCGCACACAATGTATAACCAGCTGTAAGTTAACAGCTGACTGTGCAAAATGTGCATGAAGCCATGTTAACTATCCAAGTTAAGTAATGACAAGAAAATAGTTTAAAGATGGGAACAAAGGACCAGGATGTTGAAACTGCGTCTTTACTAAATTATTTGTATTCTTGCTCAGTTTACATCCATAAAAAATGCTTTTAAGGCATTTTACGTTGACTTATTCAGGCAGTGTGAGGCCAAAGTAAATAACATTAATTGCACATTACAGAAAAGGATTAAGGCTAGTTCAAATGCATTTACTGTCATAATTTATTTAGATAATTTTGAGTTTTTGATTTATTCAAATAAAATTATTATTCACTTTAATAAAGTCCGATTACATTTTGTTGCAGGTATAAAAAATGCTATTGTTAGTTAGCGCTCTTATTTTAGAGGTTGGTAGCTGATTTTTCTTAAGACGTTTGTGTTTTTAACACCGTAAATGATGCACTGCAGCACAGGCTCTGATAGTTTTGTTTTTTCACCAGACATTAGATATTATAATCCAGTGTTTCATGAAGCTTTTTTTTTTTCTTTTCTTAAAATTTTGTATATATTTTTTTAACCCCCCTGGTGTTTGTCTCCTGCAGGGCAAAGTGACTGAAGAGTCTCCGTTCGCACATTACTCCAAATGACAGACACTCCGTGGGACAATAAAGTCAACAAATGTCCTCACCAGTGAGATGAATCTCGGACTTCTTCTATAGCACTTTTGTCCTTTTGTCCATACTCGTTGAAGGTTCCTGCAGCAGCTTTGACTTGATTATTTAGCTGCTGGTTACTCCTCAGGTGTAGGTTTTGAAACTTCTCTCGCCTTGCAACTGAAATATTTTTACAGCCTCATGATGATTTTTGGACATGCTGTATGTTCTAACTTTAGCCACTTTAGTGGAAGTGTTCAGGAGATGAAAATGTAAAATAAAAGACGTCTCCGCTACAGCTGACTTGTCCTTAAATAGTGACTTCTGTGGTGTGGTTTTTTTTGTTTGTTTAAACAAGAAAAAAAAAACAGTATCTAACTTATAATGATCAAAACCAGGGACTAGATTCACAATAATTTCAGGCGGTCACTAAAGATGTGCTGTAATCCAACCGCTTAGCCTTTCAATTTAAACTCCTTGTTCTGCCTACAGAGAAATAAATAATAATAAAATTCACTGTCTGTGGCAATGAAAATCTTTTCAGAAATGTGTCCAAATCATTCAGAGCAAAACACTAAACGTTCTAATGAATACAATTCATTCAATAAATAAGGTTTCTGCAGTAATGCCACATGCATCTTAACGTTTGGGTTTTGCAGCCTATAGCTGGCGTCAACAAACCTTTTAGCTGTGATTAGAGGAACCATCTTCTCCTGAAGTGTCTCCACACACTGATAACTGAGTCCATAAATAAAATACGATGTCTGCAGAGCTCAGTGGATCACCCGAAAAGGTCACTGTGGCCAAACTGGTTGAGCATAAAATGATGGACACAAAAACAGATGAGCTGATGTTGGCGCTCATCTTGGCTTGCATCTTTTTAAATGATTAAATAACTTTTGAATATTGCCCTGAAGTGTTATAAATTAAAAAAACACAAGCCGTATAAGATAAGAAAGTTCATGCTCAGTAATCGTAGTAAGCCGTATAAATCTTACATGTGAAAGACATATCTAAGATGGACTTGCAACCTTTGGTGTATAGTCTCTAGACTGCTGGAGTAAGGCACCAGCTCCTCCTTGACCTGGAAAAAAAAAATGGGATAAAGCCTAATGAATGGATGGATTTTGTGGAAGCTCTTGCCCCACTAAGCACCTCCAGGATGAACTGGTCAGGAACGAACATTGTGGGCCAGCCATCTTTTCACAGAAACACTCTTGGAAGCGCTTCTACAAGATGTTTTTAGCATTCTTGTGGGATTTTGGGCCCTTTAATTTTGTACAGCATCTATGAGGTCATTCTGATTCTGGACGAGAAGGTCTGGCACGCAATCTCTGTTCCAGTTGATCCTCAAGTGGGGTCAGGGGTGTTTCAGTCAGGACTCATCAGTCAAGTTCCTCCCCTCATCAAAACAAGTCTTAAACATTGCCTTGTGCTCTGGGCCACAGCCATGTTGACAAGGATTAAAATGCTTTCCCCAAAGTGTCGCCACTAAACCGGAAGCATTTAAATGTCCAAAATGTTTTGGTGAAGCATTGAGATTACTCGTCTCTGGAGATCAGGGGGTTATGAAACCATGGAAAAATGAACAGGAATGGATGGATGTTTCTGTGAACGGATGGCTAGCCCACACCCCTGAACTTTCAGTCAATCCCTGACTGGAACACCTGAATTCAACAGATAACAGGTGAGCCTCAGTACTCTTGGTCATATTCATTCATTCAACCTTTATTTATACAGGTTAGTCCCATGAAGCCTCGGGGACTCATTTACAAGACAGACCTGATTTTAACAGACAACAGTAGACAGCGATAGACAATCAGAAATAAAAAGCATACAAATTGAGAAGAACGAACAAAAGAAAATGGCATTCAAAAAACAACAAAAAAAAAAAGATTGAAAAGCGATGTAGAATACTAAAAACAGGAACATGTCTGGATAAAGAAACTCGCTGCAGTCTATGAAATCACATCAAAAGGTATAGTTTTAAGTTTTATTAAGAAGTTTTCCAGATATACTGATATGCAATTCCAAAATGTAGGTCCGCGCTAAATGTAAACAAAAGAAATAGGCTGAATCTGTTGAGAACCACGTGTGTGTTTGAATCACTTGATTGACTTACATTAAGCTGACTGTAGTGTACAATCACGAAACTGAATCTTCAATTTGTAGGTGGAAATATGAAGCGTTGATCTGCTGCTAAATTCAAGAAAAGAACAATTTTCTGTCACTTCTGCTGTTTCTGTAGGTACAAAACAAATTACTGTACATGATAGTTGGCACATGTTTATGAATTGCTCTAGAAAGTTTAATATAAGGACACATGAACCATTAATATGGGCAGCACAGTGGTTCAGTTGGTAGAGCTGCTGCCTCTCAGTGAGCAGGTCATGGTCTGGGGTCTTTCTCGGTGGTTTGCATGTTCTTGCCGTGCATGCATGGGTTTTCTCCAGTTTCCTCCCACAAATCATGCTAGGCTGATTTGTAACTCGAAATTGCCTCTAGGTGTGAGAGAGTGAATGGTTGTTTGTCTTTGTGTCCCTTTGATGGACTTGCAACCTGTTCAGGGTGTCCCCCGCCTCTCGAACAGTGATGGAGGGACATGGGCACCAGTGACCCCCCGCGACCTGAAAAGGAAGAAGTGGATAAAGTCAAGTCAACTTTATTTCTAGAGCACAGTTAAAACAGATAAACTGTTATCAAGGTGCTTAAACAGAGGTGGACGGCAAGCCACCAGTGTCGGTGCCATCTTGGATGGATTCGCTTTGTAATGGATGTCAAACTGAATCTTGACTCAATCTCAGACTCAAATAACAATAGGGCTATAAAAACAAAAAAAAAATATCTGTCATGAATACAACTTAACTTTGTAATTCGCATTTATTTTTGTATTTTTTTATTTTAATTTTATTGTTTGCTTCCTTTTTTTTTTTAACTATGTTCAATGTTCGTGTGTATATTTTGAATTGTATTTGAAGTAAAATCGTAAATAAAGATTTGAAGAAAAAAAAAAAGATAAAGATGGATGGATGAACCATCAATATCCTGGAAAAAAAAGTGCTGTTAAAAAATACATTAGGTAACCTTTACTTTTTAATACTTACAAGCCTCCTGATATATTATTATTTATTTGCTTATGTTTTAACCAAGTTATGTGTAAATTCAGATTTTTTTTCTGTCTTTAAAACCATAATGGTGCCAAATGAAAGTTGACTTCTGCTAAAAAAAAAAAAAAAAAAGGGGGCGACCTAAATAAATAAGAGTAGAGCAAACAGATAAACTGTGTTAAAATGTATTATTGCCGAGGACAACAACGAAGAGGGTAAAAATAAATAAATAAATACATAAGAAATAAGCCTCGTGCTGATCCATAGTAAAATTGTTTACGTGCCACAGCTTCACTTCTTGTCACGTGACCGGGCGGCCTGACGTCACGCCGACGACTCCGGGGCACGCAGCCCGGTAAGTTGCAGAGTTTGTCTAAAGTAAGCCAAGTCCTAAAGTGCGGCAATAAAACATGGAGCGCGGTGATAAGTGCAGCAGCAGCGTTACATGACGGACACCTTCAGGGACTTTGTCCACAAGGAGACCTCAGGAGGAGAGAAGACGACTGGAAGCTGCGGTGAGTGGCGGAAAAAATAAAAAATAAAGAGACCAAACTGTCCTCTGTGATGCTCAGAAAGGAAGCTGAGGTTTCTCACACTCAACAAAAACGGCTAAAGTTGTCTCAGGCTGGCAGGAGTTTATTCCCATAAACACAAATGCAACTTTGTGAGTTTTAAATCGTTTTAATAATTCACACATGGGCTCAGAGGAGAGTTTATGCCCTTTTTTGTGTGCTTCATTTGAAAGACTTTAGTTAAACATGACCATAATGTGAATTTTGACCATGTATTCATTCTATAGTCGTTATTGTTTTATTTTAAGCCTGTATTTTGTATTTCTGTAAAGCACTTTGTGATTTTATCTATGAATAGTGGGCCTATAATAGGCCTTAATCTGTTGTGATATATAATAATAAGGTGTAAGGTGTTTATCAGAAGACTCCCTCCTGTCATTCCCATCAGTGTTGAACTCATGGAAACTGCTTGTTTTCATGTGTGAACCAACAAGGAATGTGTTTCCCCAAAATATTTACTCATTCTCCTTTCCTCCCTTTATCTCCTTCCTTCCTCCATATCTGCTTCCTTCACCCCGTCTCCGTGACCCCCACAGAGACAAAGAACATCTTCCCTGTTTGACTCAAAGGCTTTCTTTGCTTCATTTCCGCCTGTTTTCCTTTGCTCATAAAAGGTAAATAATAATAATAATAATAATAATAATAATAATAATCTTAAATGTCATTATCTTTAATCTAAGATCAGTTCATATTTGACCAAATTTATTTCTCTTACCTCTTTTGAGTCCAAACTGTGTTGACCTAATTTCGTAATCCAAATTAAGTTGTAGTGACAGGGAATTTTCTTGTGATTTATTTTATTGGATGTAACTGGGTTTCCTTTAGGTTGCTGTTCAGATGTGATACAGTTTTCTGCAGACAAAAAAATAAATAAAAGTAGCTGGGTAAATATTCAGAACATCTCGACTGAATTTTATGAAATGCTGTGATAAATCCTGTGTAGCGCCCTTTATAGGAATTCATGTTTCCCACTGCCTTTTATGCCAGGGATTTGATCTAAAATTGTCTTATGCTAAGATGCAATGAAGTTTTAACCATTTTAATCAGTCCTTTATAAATAACTTTATGCGCGTGATATTGTGAAATGTCACTTCATCCGATTGAGTTCAAGACGTATTGAGAGTGATCAGCTCCAACAACTTCAAAATTTAGCTCAATATTTGTAAAACTGACTGACTTATAGCAATTTTTGTGTTTGCTAATGTGAATCAGCTGAGGCGGACATGTGAATTGAGGTGGCTCCATAAATTAATCGGCTGTAGACGCACATCCAGTGATTACCATATTTTTCAGACTATAAGGCGCATCAAATTATAAGGCGCATTAAGCAAAATAAAACAGATAAGTCAAACTTTATTCAACTCATTCACAATAACCTCGTACAATTAGTTTGAGGTCAGTAAGCACAACCAGCTCTAATACAGTGGATTATAACGCTCACTATCGATTTTTGAGAAAATTAAGGGATTTTAAGTGTCTGAAGAATATGGTAATTTATGAGAATTTCTTTAAAACCTGTCCAGTGGTTCGTGATATATTTTACTAACAGACAGACAGGGTTGTAGCTGTCAGATAATGCTAGTTTTAAGCAAACATATGTGTAGTCCCTTAAAGTATGTGTTGAGGATGATGCTCAGCCACTACCACACCAGAATTTAGTTATAGCCATTTTCTGTTTGCTATGACTGCTTAGTTGTGGTGGCCATATTTGAAGACGTTGCCTCTACACAGTAAATATGTGAATAAATACATTAGTTTAATCAAAATCCATCAAGCTGCTCTGGAGATAATTCACAAACACTGCAGGTGGATGACCACACACAGACGTGGGTGATAATCAGTCACCAAGTGCTCAGATTGTCTTATTTCAGGCTTGTTTGTGGGACATTTTTCTGTTGAGAAGTCTTTTTTGTGCCCCATTAATCATCAAAAGGAGCTGTGGAGGCTTCTTCTGTTATAAGATTTTCCAGTGGATTTCTTTTTACTGGATCTGCAGGATTTTCCTCCACGTTCACAGCAGAGAAGCATCTCTTCTCAAGGAGCCTCCGGCAAGTTGTCTCTGCTCTTCGAAGCTGCTCAGACAGACAGACCTGTCTCTCTGCCGTGGGAAACTTGGAGAATTCCTCCTTGTCATCAGTTTGACAGCTGACCGTCCCCTCTCTGCATCCGTTAGATGGCGTCCTGCCCCAGCGCTGGGCTGGTCACCGCCCCCCTTCCTGCTTTCCTCAGTCATGGGTTGTTGGAGATGCAAACATTTGCAGAAGCTTGCCTCCATCTGCCTTTGTCTGTCTGCGTGACTCTCTGATTGTTTGTCTGAAAAGAAAAGGGGGATTTGTCTTTTCATTTCTACTGAAATTACTGCTAAGAAGATGAGTTTGATAAAAGATGGAAAAAAGATTCTGGTGGGAAGTGACAAAAGTCAAGACCAAAAATTAGACTTGATTTGTCAGCGGTATCATTATGGGTTGGCATAACTGCTGCTCTGAATCTTGGTTTGAATTGTCTTTTCCTGTTTGTCATTTAGACGTATTGCTTCTGTTATGGTGCACAAATCTGCATACAAGGAGGTTTGCATCACTTAAGAACAACGTAGGTTATTAAATGTAATTTCAAAACTAATTTTAAACAAGTAATTATTTCAGCTTATCTATCTATCTATATATATATA
>JARVGS010000979.1:7874241-7884316 GCA_031762315.1 Hypsolebias antenori | reverse complement strand
GGAAGTTGGTTCCACAAGAGAGGAGCCTGAGAACTGAAAGATCTTCCTCCCATTCTGCTTTTGGAAACTCTAGGAATCACAAGTAAACCTGCAGTCTGAGAGCGAAGTGCTCTGTTAGGAAAATATGGAACAGTAAGTTCTGTAGGTGGAGCTAGGATGTTGAGAGCTAAAATCTAAAATATTTATAAAATGATGTTCTTTGGACCAAAGTAAAGATGTGCTTACCGTATTTTTTGGACTATAAGGTGCATTAAGCAAAATTAAAACATTTTGACGGATGTTTGAGCACTGTGTACCACATAAAATCGGTTCGAGGTCAGTAAGTACAACCAGAATTGATACATAAGGTGCACTGGATTATAAGGCTTACTGTGGATTTTTGAGAAAATCAAAGGATTTGAAGTGCGCCTTATAGTCTGAAAAATACGGTAATTCACGGGGCCATTAAAGCACAGTGGTAGAGGTTCCATTATATTCTGGTTTAAAGCCACAGGACTTCGACACCTTATACTGTAGTTACAGAGATGATCATAAACCCCTCTGTTTTAAGGTGTTGTAAAGAAAATGTCTTTGAACTATAGCTTTCATTCAACTTTATTTAGACAGGTTATTCCCACTGAGCCTCGAGGACTCATTTACAAGAGAGACCTGGTTTCAACAAAGAGCGATGACAACAATGGACAACAGCGACAACAATAGACAATGATAAAAGAGACATTGCTTAGTCTTTGTCAAATAAATAATGACACTGAATTATATCAAGTGCACTAGTCCTGAGGTTATTTTAGTCTAATTTTAGTTGCAGAAGAACCAGATGATTCTATTTCAATATTGACCAACCTTTGAGCTTTTGACAGTAGATTTGAAAAGCGATTTTTATATGAAAGGCCAGGTCTTGTATTATGGCCTGCTATTTTACAAACACTGAACGTAAACAGACTAAAATTAAAGGATAGAAAAGCACATTTGTTCCTTTTTATACATTTTAATTCGAAGCAAAGCTCCTTAATAATAAAGGTCGTTCCGGGACATGTCAGTGTTAATGTGCGCTACACGTTCAACAGCGCTGAGCTCGGTGGTGATGCTCCACTCGATGGAGCAGAGACGTGGGGTTTAGGCCTTGCGGTGTCGCGCCACACTGAGCCGAACATATGACAAGCACTTTGGGTGTGTTTGTGACTCATACGCATTGATACGGCGCAGCACTCTTGATTAACGGAGAAGCGTGGCGAGGACAGAACCTGCTGAGAACCCACTGTCCCATCTGATCACAAAAGCTTCACTGCCTCCATCTCATTCCCGCTTCCTGTGCGTGGCGTGGCGGGAGACTGGACCGGGTGATAACACAGCCAGCTGCCTCCTCGCTGCTTCTGATTGGCCGGAGGAATAAATAACAAAAAAAAGAAACAAAAAGCACCTCGAAGAAAAAAGTAGGAACATGTGAGGTGTTGCAGCAAATAATCTTGTATAGTTTCCAAAACGTCAATTGTAGGGAGAGGATATCAGATCATTGTGAGTAAATGCAGAGAAAACTGGGTTTGGTGCAACAGCGATAGCATTACTAGCTACTGTTTGTTGGTTTGTTGACACAGGACTGTCAATAAAAACAAAATAAAACCATTTTCTGTGCCACAGGAACTAGTTCAGTGCGAGAGGGTAATTTAGTTACCACGTGAACTTACAGATCTGTTAATATATCCGCTCAAACCAACAGGATCCTCACCTGCCCTTAAATAACTGGGTTACAGTTGAAATACATGTAAACCAGGCGTGAAATTGAGAAACCTAAAATGTCTGACTCTTTACATGAAGTAAAAACAGTCAGAACATTGTGAAAATTCTGTCTACGCATATAGCCACATCACGAGGCCAGATGTTATTTGAACTTTAAAGAGGTTGAATAGCTTTTCTGTTAAACCACAAACCACCCAAACCATACCCTTTATTCAGCCATGAGCACGTTTTCTGTGATCCGTCTGCAGGCTGTCAGCTGTTAGGCCGACTGGTGAAGAACAATTATTACAAGATACAGCAAGAACAGGCAAGGCGAAAGGTGTTCGTGATCTTCAGTGATAATAAATAGTTTGTGTTAGCTCTAATTCTGACAATAAAGTTAACTGAATCAGTTACTTTAATATTTTCTGACAGAGCAGCAGGTGGTCCTTTGTTGTGGTCATGGTTTAATTACAAACAAATATATATAAAAAAATAAATAATAAAGCCCCAGACCTTCTTCAAATTTAGCCTCAGCGATCAGATCTATACCGTACTTTCCGCCGTACACGTTGCACCACCGTATAAGTCACATCAGCCCAAAAATGTCTAATAAAGTGGAAAAAAAAAACATAAATAAATTGCTTCGCCATATAAGTTGCATATGTTCTGCGTCACCACTGACAACCCAGAAATGTGGGCCGGTGTTGTGCAAAAAATCAATTGACTGCCAAATGGCGACCGCGGTAGTGTGCACTGGAGGACTTTAACAAGTTTTGAACAAGATTAACACTTAAAAACAATTATTTGTTTGCTCAGAATTATAACAAAAGTGTGTCTCTGTTGAACATTTCCTTAATAAATGCACTTTAATGGTCAAATCAGCTGCGCTTCACATGAGCAGTGCGGCAAAATGCAGCTGATTTGACATTTTCTCCAGGAGTTCCAGAACGAGAAGAAGGTGGCTTTATATGGCAAGCCAAATGTCTCATTAATAGCCGCTTTTACCTATTAATGAGACACTTGGCTTGCCATATTAGTCGAGCACCCTCTAGCAGCTGAAAATGTTAGTGTTCAATATTTTCCATGTCAGAATGAATGAAATCGTCAGATCTCATCCAAAAATTGGATTAAAGTATGGGAAAAAACACACGTCACTTCGCTGTATAAGTCACAGGGCATGCTAATTTATGCAAAATATGTGACTTATACAGTAAAAAGTGTGACTTATACAATGAAAAGTATGGTAAATGTGGCTTCGATCTGCTCTGTGCTCACATCTTTTTTTTGTCTCTTGTCCACTTGAGATGGGGTCTCTCAGGGTGCTTGTTAATGACAAAAACATAAAATAGCTCAATCGCAGCTGCAATACAATACACTGTATGTCATTTAGATGGTAAATCTGAAGATCCACTGTGAAGATCTGCTGCAGTCTGAGCTGCCAGAACATTTCATCAAACTGTCAGCTAGTCGGACCGCTTCCGAACCCACTTCTCCTCTCTGTAACTTCTGCTGATGATCAATTCACTGAAGTTCAGTTTATTTATAGAGCGCCAAGTCACAAGTCATCTCAGGGCACTGAACAGAAACATTCATATATATATATATAAAAAAAAAAATAATTTAACATTATTGATCAGAGGAGGAGACCACTTTGAGTTTAACTCCATCGCAGATCTCTAATCTTGAGCAAGCACGAAGGCGACAGTGGAAAGGAAAAACTCCCCTCATAACAAAAAGTAGCGTCCATCTGCTTCTATCAGCTGGGTTTGAGAGGAACAGATACACAATGGCAGGTCAAGAATCACATGTTAAAATAGACATAATAGCAAATGAAAACTATTCAATTTTAACAATTCATCAACATTATGCGAGTGATGATTATTATCTGCTTGTGTTGACTTGTAGGGGGAAGCCATGGAAGTAAAATAGGATTTTTAAAGCAAATTGGAGAAGACAGAGGCTGTCTGGGTAGTGTGTGTGTGTGTGTGATGTAGCCTGAGGTAAAGTCTTTCACATTGTTTCTGACGGCACCAAGATGAGACTCGCTGGACGGCAGATCGATGTCCATCAGCTCTGACTGAAGTCGACTCAGATCTCAGCCGAAGCACAAATTACACAAATAAAGAAGCCCAAGAGCTAAATAAAATAAAACGAATAAGAACATTTATCTATTGATTTTAAAGCGTGAAATTTTTTTTGCTTCCTTTAATCTCGTTTGATCTGTTTGGGAGTGGTCGTTGTAGTTATTTGTTGTTTGCACAAAGTCACAAACGTGCCGTTGTTGTTTTTTTTTTTCCCCAACTAGACAAAGCTGCTGTCTGTCTTCCTCGGTCTTATCAATTTTCGCTGCATTCATGGGTATTAAATAGATTTGCACACACACACACAAAGCTAATTTGATGCTCGGTCAAGAAGCCAAATAAACTACTTACTTAGTGTCAAATGTAAAAAAGTGTTTGTGTTGTTCGCTGTTCCCTGAGGGCCCGACTGAACAGATGCCTCATGTCCCTCGGAAAATGCATTCATTGTTTATTCAATGACTTGTTAACTGAACTGTTTATAACTGTGACGGCGATTATGTCAGCGTGTAGCTTGTAATGCATCCACACTTCAAAGTGTTTACGTAACTTATAAGAACACATCTTCAACAATGTTTTATTAATGGTAACAGTAAAGAAGATAGTAAATCATAATATGCGTGAATAGTTTTTGTATACTTATTGTGTCTGATAAAGTGCACAATGAGGAGTGGAGCCATGCAAAATGCATCTAAGATAAACAGAGGGTGCTGAGATTTATTGATCAGAAGAACTAATGCAAATGTTTCAGTAGTTCTAAATGAGTTTTATTTAAAAATCAAGAGCGAAGGCAAGAGCGTTTCCGTTTGTCTCCTCACCTCATCTGGGCAAGTAAAGAGCACTTAAACACACGGCAAAACTGGATTCAACTACATTTGCACATGTGGGCTTTACCACCAGCAGAGAAGGCAGCTGAAGTGTTCGTGTGTATGTTTTTCATAAAAAAATAATTAAAAAAAGGTCTGATGGCAATAAACAAAACTAAAGCAAACTAGGTAAATGTGCCTTTTCTGTGAAAATGTAGTGTTTCTGCTGAGCGCTGAATAACTGCTGAAATTTGTCGAAAGGCTGAAACTGAAATTATGACCCCCAGATTTACGCTCAGTAATCCAGGAATAAAATCCAACAATGTTCATTCAGGTCATCTGGACGTTTCTTTTATTTTTGCTGAGATGTTTTGTCCTTCATCCAAAAGACATCTTAAATATGAGGAGCCACCAAACAAAACTGATTCCCACAAACAGCATAATGTATTTTCCGCCATACATGTTGCACCACTGTATAAGTCGCATCCGTCCAAAAATGTAAAAAAAATAATAAATAGGTTGCTTCGCCGTATAAGTCGCGTCTTCACCGCTGACCACCTGGAAATGTGGGCCGGTGTTGTGCCAAAAAATAAATTGGCTGCCAAATGCTGGTCGTGGGAGTGTGCACTGGAGGACTTTAACAAGAATTTAACAAGATTAACAAACACAATTATTTGTTTGCTCAAAATTATAGCAAAGGTGTGTCTCAGTTGAACTTTTCCTTAATAAATGCACTTTTATGGTCAAATCAGCTGCATTTCACAAATCGATTTGCGGCTGAGGGAGCACGCCGGGGGACGACTCGCTGTGCATTTCTTTGAAATTTACCAAGATAAACACCTAAAAGCAATTAGTTGTTTGCTCGACATTAAGGTAAAGGTGTGTCTCAGTTGAACTTTTCCTTAATAAATGCACTTTAATGGTCAAATCAGCTGCATTTTGCCTGAGTGGCACAGTGAAACGCAGCTGATTTGACGTTGGCTCCAGGAGTTCTGGAGCGAGACGAAGGTGGTTACTATGGAAAGCCAAGTGTCTCATTAATAGGTAAAAGTGGCTATTAATGAGACACTTGGCTTGCCATATTACTCGTGGGCCCTCTAGTGGCTGCAAATGGTAGTGTTCAATCTTTTTCATGTTAGAATAAATGAAATCGTCAAATTTAAGCCAAAAATTGGGTTATAAATATGGGGGTGGGGGGGAACGTATGTTAGTTGCTTAGGTGTATAAGTTGCATGACTTGCAAATTTATGGATAAAGGTGTGACTTATACAGTGAAAAATACGGTACTCTATAGTGGAAAAATATCAGTTTGCTGGTGCTAAGATAGCCTCCGGGGCCCACCCTCTCCTCTGGGGCTCGCCCTATCCCCGTCAAATTATGACATTAAAACAATCATAACAGAAGCTAAAATGAGAACAACAGTGAACAAGGAAAAACATGCAAAACACTAGCTAAAAGCTAAAATGAGCATAACAGTAACTAAAAACTAAAACAGGCAAAAACTGTTGGTAAAATTAGCAAACAGTATCTCAACAATAAAATTAGTGTGGCTAAAAGTTAAAATGAGCTAAAATAAAGCCCAAAACAAAACTGTAGACAAGGAGAGTGAGAAAAAAAAAAGCTAAATCACAGCTGAAATTTAAAAGTAGCAAAACCATAACTAAAAGTTAAATTTACAAAATAGTGAAGAGGGCAAGATTAAAATAAGACCTGCTAACATGATGAAAAATTAAAGCTTTGTTGTCATTTATCTTTATTCATGAAGCATTTCTGTCCTTTCTTACTCAGAGAACATGCTAACAGCTGTTTACATCTGGCTTTTAGGTGGACTTAAAAACGTTTTCAGTTATTTGTGTTACTTGTTTTGGAAAATTTCTGACTAAATGTGACTGCATTAAAAACTTTAGATTTCTATCTGGTTTCAGAGTCGTCGGGAGTCTGTTCCCACCAGCTACCAGGTGGTGCGGAGACGTTTCTCTGGCCCGGTGGTGCTCCCACCTCTGTGGAGGAGACACTCCTCTCAGGACCACCGGCAACCTTCTGGAGTGCACAGCCTGCCTCTGGATCGACTGCAGGAGCTTTACAGCCAGGCGCTGGCCAGCCATGATGAGCACCGGTCAGTGACACACTTTATGGGCTTCAGTCTGTCCTAGAACAAACACCATGGGGGTTTGCTTCAAATATTTGAACCAGACTCTGCAGAATTAAAACAAAACAAAACAAAACAAAACAAACAAAAAAAACCATAACTGAATAACATCTTCCAATGTGAAAATATATAATGAATAATACATGAAACACAAACATTTCTCAGCTGACTGAGCTTAATATGAGGAATGATATCTGGAATATCAATTCACGCATATAAATTGTTGAACAATGCTTATATGGTACAACTGCTTTCCATACCGGCACATCTTCTGTCCCTTCTGGTGCCGTTACACCCCTAATTTCAGTAGACTAAACACAAAGAAAAGCCTCTATTGTTGTTTTGCATTCTTCCGTTTTGGTGTTTTTATTTTTAATTGTGCAGCCTGGCACTCCATAAAACATAATTACTTGTTATGGATTCATGAATCCTAATTACAGTGAAGCATAATCTAAAAGCTTAACCCTTCACAGTAGCATTGTGTTCAAGACCACTTAACCCAAGACCAAGTAAAGACCAGATTGTACCGAGACCGAGACAAGACCAAGACTTTTAAGGTCCAAGACCGAGGGAAGGCGAGACCAAGTCGAGACCAAGACCTCAAATTAAAAAAAAAAAAAATATATATATACAATTTTATTATAAAATATATTTTATTTGAGTTAAATACTGCAACTTTAAGCTTGCTTTTGAATGAATATTTGAGCTTTTATAAAATTTCAAAGCTACATAGCAAAGAAATCAGACATTCAGTGACCTGACTTCAAGTGATTCAACAATAAAATGACACAACTGTTAAACTGGAAGCAGTTTCATCACAGGCCACATCTTAAAAAACTGCAGTGGCAAAACACTCTTCATAAGTCTGAACTCAGCACCAAGGTTAACCATATAGTTTCATTAGTTACAAATATATTTTTTGTGATTTAAATAGACAATTTAATAACTGATGATAAGGCAGACATCTTCTCCCGCACCAGACAATCACTTCTTATTTTCTTGGAGTGACCAGCGTTGCCAGATAGAGTTGAGGTTTTCCAGCCCAAAAATCTGTTAAAAACTGCCATATCACACAAAAACCTGCCCAGTCAATATATTGTTATATTTACGGTTTGAACATGAACGCACATCAATACGTCAAGGTAGTTTAATAATATGTGACAAAATGCAACAGTCCAACAAAAATCTTCCCAGAGTTCCCAGCAAAATCAGAATGAAAACTGCCCAGTTGGCAGTAAACCGCCCAGTCTGGCCACACTGGGAGGAAGCGTGTGAGTGAAAGGGGATGGGCATGACTGGGGTAACAAAAAAAATTTATTTAATCACGTTATCGCTTGGATTTGAATCAGTACGTTTTGCATCCAATAAAAACAAAGATGTTGAAAAATAAATTGGACAATGTTCTGGCAATTTAGTGATATTTCTGCTGTTGTGATCTTGACTGGTCTTGAAATAAAATCCTGAGTACTCAGTGTCCAAAACTGAGACAAGACTGAGACCATCAAAAAGTGGTCTTGAGACCGGTCAAGACCAGTCTCGAGTACAACAACACTACTTCAAAGTAAAGCCTTTAGTGAAATAAACTATCAAAGGCTTGTCTAAAAAGGGCTAAGCTAAGTAGTTAGCAGTGGCCAGTAGCTTAAAGCTAAAAGTAGCTAAAGGCTAGCTAAAAGCAGCAGCACAGTGGCTAAAAATTAAAAGTAACATAAAAGACAACAGTAGAACAAGTATGCCAAAAGAACTATGTCTTTGAAGGAACTGAAGTGATAGCATATTTCTGTGGAGAAAAATTTGTACTGTGTTTTTCAGACTATAAGGCGCACCGGATCGTAAGACGCATTAAGCGAAACAAGTTCATTTTGACGGATTTTTGAGCGCCGTGTACCACATAAAACAGATTCGAAGTCTGTCAGCACAACCAGAATTAATACGTAAGGCTCACTGTCAATTTTTTTTTTTTTTTTTTTTTTAGAAAATTCACGGATTTTAAGTGCGCCTTATAGTCCGAAAAATACGGTAGTTTTTGCAGCGCTTCACATGAAATTTTATGCTTTTTAAAGTTTTATTTTTGAAATGCTGATGATAAATCTTTGTACTTCTGGTGAGTTAATTAACAGCATCTGCTGATCACTACAAGAACTAGTGAGAATCACAAAAAAACATGATGATTCCCACAAAGAAAATTACTTTCTAACAGATGCAAATTCAGCAGGAGGAAGAAGAAGAAGAAAAAAAAATGCACGCTTGATTAGACACAAAATGAAGGACCACCCGTGTTGTTTAGAGATCAAGATATTAATTTCTTTCCAAACGAGCTCAACTGTCTAAGCTGAATGTGTCACAGTGAAAGCTGAGCTGCCTCTCTGAACATGCTTGTCCAATCTTCAGGGCTCTCCAAACCTCAGTTTATCGCCCTCATCATGCTGTACTGCTGAGCAGAAGGGGATGTGTTTGAAGGCATGGTGTGTGTTCAGCTCCACAGTGACACTTTTAGCACAATATTAGATTTGATTTGTCACTCTTCAGCTAAGGTCAGCAGGAAGACTTTCCGCAGCTCATTAGCTCCAAGAGCTTCCTGTTTCAGGTTCATTGCAGGCGGACAATGAGGAAACAACGGCTTTTTGAGTGATGGCAACGGTATCAGCTTTGCACTCGTGCAGAGAAAAGTGCGGTGTATTTTGTGCGCTGGGGTGATAATGAAAGCTATCGCAACAACAGGAAGAAACCTGTCGCTGAAAAGTCACACGTGTGAGCGCTCACGAAGCTTTTTAGTGAACATGGAGCTCATATTTCCTCCTCAGACTTATGACGATGTCACTTTCCTGTCACACTGATAAACCTGAATTTATATGATTTGTGACATGCAGCTAAAATCCTCCAACATGGCGGTTAGTTATGTTTGTGTTTATCTAAATTACAGCCTCATATGAGCAGCTGTACTTGATATTAAAAAAGAACAGCTCATTTGCAGGTTCAGAATTGAAATGTCTTTTCCTTGCACCTATGTTTCTTATATTACACTTTTTTTTTCTGTAGCTGTTTTGTTTTTTCTCATTGAAAGGCTAGAGTTATGGGAATTTTAATCATTTTCTCTTTTGCTTTCCTTAATTATTGCCCACCACCATGAGGCAAAGGTGGACAATATCCTTAGATAAATAACATTATTAACTGACTTTCATGTACAGGTCGTCCTCGGGTTACGACAGTCTTGAGTTACGACGTTTCGCACTTATGTCATACCTCCCAGTGACGTCACACCTCCCATTGACTTTCAATAGCCTTTTTTCAGTTACACACAGTGCTGTTTCTTTTGTGTGTGGGGTGTT
>JARVGS010000979.1:7840767-7851754 GCA_031762315.1 Hypsolebias antenori | reverse complement strand
CTTTCCACAAAAAAAAAAAAAAAAAAGAAACTGTCCAGATAACCTGACCGACCATTATTGGATTTTGTACCTGGATGATTGAGCATGAACTTTGATGTGTTGTTCTTTTTTTTTTTTAATATAATTTTTGCATTCATGTCTCAGTGACTGATCTTTATCTCTTGTTTCCATTACTCTGCATGTTCTGTAACTGATGCTTTAATGACTGTTGCTCCATCCGTGGCTTGATCTCGGACACTTTAGGGGTGTGATCAGCTGCATGCCTTTCTGTGGTCATAGCTCTTGGCTCTCGTCCTTCTCAGTAAGTCACAGCTCCCCCCCGTGTCGGTTCCACACAGCAGCAGATGCTGTGCAACCATCCGCCTGCTCAAACAGATTGATTCATTAAGACTCTTTATGCTACAGCTTCTTTTTGCTGCTGATTTTAAAACCAGTGTTGCCACATTTACATTTTCTTTTACTTTTAACATGCAATTTAGCACATATTTATTTTATACTGTCACCACTGAAAATGTGACGCTTAAATACAGATTCATTTATTTCCTAACTTGCTTCCCGGTTTCCTTCATTTCCCCTCCCAGGCAGCACTGTTGAACAGCTTCCCTGATATCTTTGATGAGCTGCTGCAGATGTTCACCGTTCAGGAGGTGGCCGAATATGTCAGGGGCACCCTGGGGAGCATGCCCAGCACGGTGGACATTGGTCAGTCCATGGATGTGGTCAAACTGCAGTCCATCGCTCGTACAGTCGAGAGCCGCCTCTTCTTCTTCCCTGGTGAGGCAGCAGAAATGATTTGAAGCTTTTTCTCTCCCCCTAAATAAACCACAACAAAATGGTCAGGAATTGTTTACTATTTTCAACTAGTTACTTACTTTTTAATTCATGTTTTTAATCAGAGTCTCGTAGTATATTGCTGCCAGTAGTTCTGCATCACATCCATCTGCATCTGCGCCAGCAGAGGGAGCTGCTTATATGTTCTGGGATCCTGGGGAGCATCTTTTCCATAATCAAGACCAGCTCTATGGTACAACGACCTGTTCTGTGTGCAAACTTTAACACATGTGACCAAGTCAATCCTGCACCCCTTTTTTAAAAAAAACATCTGATATTTTATGTGACCACAGGTTGCCAGTTCAAACTTTGAGCTGCTCCCCAGTCATTTCTGAATGTGCTTTTCAGGAGTCTTCTGTTCAGGAGGAGGTGGAAATGATGGTGGAGAGCTTACTGGATGTGCTGCTGCAGACTCTGCTGTCCATCATGAGCAAATCCCATTCTGTGGAGACGTCCAGAGGACAACGCTGTCCCCAGTGCACTGCAGAGATAACGGTAAGCCTCCTCTTTGGAAGATTATAAAAGTATGTGCAGCTGGATAGAATGTAGAGTTGGATATTGACTCTGTTTTTGTTGGTTTGCATGCGTGTTTGGTTTTTATGCAGGGGGAGTATGTTTCCTGCCTGCTCTCTCTGCTCCGACAGATGACAGAGATCCACTTTCATCATTTGCTTAACAGCTTCCACAGCAAGGAGGAACTAAAGGTGGGATAACCTCACCTCAACTCAGAAAGTCTGCTCGGTTCTGATACCGAATGATTAGCTTTAAGATTGAGCTGAGATCAGAGTGCACAGATGAACTGCATGCTGGTCTTGGACAGAGCAGACTTTGGTAACACATTTTCTTGCAGGAGTTCCTGCTGAAGATTTTCTGCGTTTTTCGCAACCTAATGAAACTGACCATCTTCCCCCGGGACTGGAGCGTGATGCGGCTGCTGACCAGTCAGTGAGTCCTGCTCTTGGTTTCTGTCATATACTTTTTTTTTTAATGCAGGGAATACAGCTTTTAGATCAGGCACTTCTTCAGATAATCCTGATCTGAAGGTGATGCTTGCTTAGAAAATTTTTGATCCTTTTTTTTTGGCACGATTAGTTTTTTTGACGCTCATTGTGTAATGTTTGGTTTCTGCAGTATCATTGTCGTGACAACACAGTTTCTGTCACCGGCGCTGCACAAGAACTTCTCTGAGGCAGACTTTGATTTTAAGGTGGGTGTCTGGGCAGAGTCAGGCTGCGCTTCTTGAAGACGTTTTATCACTCGTCACTGAAAAGCAAAGGTGGACAACGTTCTTGCTCGTGTGTGTGTCTGTCTGTTAGCTCATGAACCAGCGCATGGACTTGAATCAAACTTGCAAATCATAACTAACGGATGTGCATCCTCAACAAATTGACTTTTGGAAGCAACACAATTTAAGATGGTTTAATTTAGAAATACAGAAATTACTCAGTCAGCGTTACATATAGTAAAATATAACAGTGTGGTAGTAGCTGAGAATTGTCCCCAACACATATTTTGAGTGCAAAAACTTTAATTGGTGATATATAACTTACCCATGCTGCTTAGCTCATGCTGCTGCTTATCTCATGCTGCTGTATTCATTCATTCCCATCTGCTCACCACAGACTCATGTTCAGGCTGCTGTTGATACACCATGCTATTTTACATTATTAGTGTTTAACGGATATCTTAAATCCTTCAGCATACCGTTTGGCATTCGTTTAGCGCATATCTTATATCTTAGATCCTTTATATACTGTTTCTTTTTATACTTTTGCTATTTTTGGGTGTAACTGGGACCCTGAGTACACAGTTTCGTTCCACTGCATGTACCACATGTGAAGCGAATGACAATAAACTTGAACTTTTTAGAAAACTCTTATGGCTGTTTTTGCATTTATATGGGTTGTGAGTTTACTGTGCATTTCTGAGCAGAAAATAGCGTTTCTGATCCATCTGGCAGCAACAATGCAGTGGCTTAGTGACTGAGCGCTCGAGTAGATGAGTAAAGCACTTCTTGCTCGTGTATACAGGCCCCTCTGAGTTGGTTACGGTACAGCAGGTTGGAATAATGGATGCAGTAGCTCTTGGTAAACACGAATGAATTACCAAACAATCCCCTGTGAACTGAACAGCTATTTCTACCACTGACCTCACCTTTGTTAGGCGCTCCAATTCAAATCCTTTATAATATGTTAGACTGCTTTTGTAAGTGGTAGATGATCAGGAAAACAACATGCCGCCCTTGCTCATCTTTTCTTGGCATTTGAGAGAGCCGTCAGATGGCACACACCTGTCCCAACAGCTTCCGAGCGTGCTGTCACATCATTACATGATTGTGCATCTCCTTACTAAGTCGGACTCAATCTGTGTTGGTTTCAGGGATGGAAAATGGAATATTTATTTTGCACAGAGATGAAAAGAAAGACAAACCAAATAATGCACACAGGTTGTGTTTGAATGAAACGGTAAAGAAAGAAGTCTTATCTTGCAAGAAGAGGATACATTGTTTGAAAGGTGTGTGAGGAGAGCTGTGAACTGAGGCACTGTTCGGACTAACGTGTGTCCTGGTTTATTTAGTCACAAGTAGACAGCTTTAAGAATGAGTGTTCACACCTGTCAGTAAAATCTTCTAGCAGAAACATCATGGTATTCCTGTAGGACGTGCCCCAGGATGCACCTGTAGTGTCACAGCTAACTGCTGCTGCCAGTTGAACTTGTAAATAATTATATTATTGTATATAAATACCATGCAAATCTAAATTTACGACAATGTAAAGATTTATAAAATAGCATCTGCATAAACTGTTGTGAAAGTTTTGAGATTGGATTGCTGCCATAAAACAATTCCATTTTGGTGTTGGCACTGGTCAGACTGGAGCAAAGAATGCAGTGAAAACTAAACTATTTTTCCAAATTGAGGTCAGTCAAATAGCTATCTTAGTTTTTTATTTGTTGTTTGCTTGTTCGTTCAGAGATGGCCTTGAGATGGCCCTTTCTTTTGTGAAGGAGACCTGGTCAAGACACAAATTCAAAGTTACAAGCTTAAAAAGTACCATTAATATGAAAATGCACAAAGAATGTAAAATAAGTCAGAATCAACATAAAATAAGCATATAAAGAGACAAAAGCATTAAGCTGTAGTTTAGTCTACAACAGTTAAGATGTTAATTGTTCATAAATCTTCAGCAGAACCCCAATGGAGAAGAAGCAACGCTTTAGTTCAGTGTCAAGAGTTGAAATATCTCGAAATAGAACTTGGCATATTTCAAACAACAGTGATCATGAGCAACATTTATTGTATTTTCCGCCATACAGGTCACACCGCCCTATAAGTTGCATCAGTCCAAATATGTCTAATAAAGTTGAAAAATCCATAAATATGTTGCTTCACCATATATGTTGCATCATGCGTCACCGCTGACAACCCGGAAATATGGGCCGGTGTTGTGCCAAAAATCGATTGGCTTCCAAATGATGACCGCAGGAGCGTGACGGGAGGACTTTAACAATAATTTACCAAGATTAATACTTAAAAACAATTATTTGTTTGCTCAAAATTATAGTAGAGGTGTGTCTTAGTTTAACGGTTCCTTAATAAATGCATTTTGATGGTCAAATCAGCTGCATTTCAAAAGTCAATAAGCGGCGCATGCACAGGAGGACTAGCTGTACATTTCTTCAGAATTTAACAAGATAACCACCTAAAAACGATTGTTTGTTTGCTCAAAATTATAGTAAAGGTGTGTCTCAGTTTAACTTTTCCTTCATAAACGCATTTTGACGGTCAAATCAGCTGCATTTTCAAAAGTATTCGCTGCCTCGGTGCTCCGGGAGAGTGCTCTGAGGGAGGAAATCAGGAAGGAGGAACGCTGCGCATTTCTTCAAAATTTAACAAGATAGGCAAGATAAGCATAAAAACCATTATTTCTTTGCTCGACATTATAGCAAAGGTGGGTCTCAGTTGAATTTTTACTTAATAAATACACTTTAATGGTCAAATTAGCTGCATTTCACCTGGGCGACGCATCGAAATTAAGCTGATTTGATGGTTGCGCCAGGCGTGCTGGACGACGGTGGCAGGCTATGGCAAGTCAACTGTGTCACTAATAGCCATTTTTACCTATTATATGACACAACGGCATGCCATACTACTCAAGTGCCATCTAGCGGCTGAAAATGGTAGCGTCCAATATTTTCAGTCAGCATGAATGAACACGGTCAAATCAAAGCCAAAAATTTGTTTATAAATATGAGAAAAAATCCATAAATACGTCACTTTGGCTTATAAGCCGCAGGGCATGCAAATTATGTGAAAAGCCGCGACTTATAGGTTGAAAAGTACAGTACTCTCATCAGGCCTGTTGGTACTTCTTTGCATTTTTACTCCCTTCCACAAAGTAATCCAAACTGAGTTAGGTGAACCAAATATGACGTGTTTTAGAGCACGTGGAAACTTGTTGCAAGCCTTTTTGATATATTATAAATAGGAAAATTATGCCTCAAAAATGGCTCTTCACAAAGGAGATCCCTCCTTTAACATACCAGTTTCATTTTACTGAGTTGAACAGACAATTAATCAAGCCTTTACTCCATAAAAACAGGGCTTAGATTTAATAATTTTAGGACTATAAAACTCAACAAATGCATGCAACATGTATGTCTGTAATACTTGGAGCCACATCAGATGTAGTTATTTTGGAGATACTTTCCTCTCTGCTGATTGCTGATTGTTAGCTGCAGTCACGCTCGCACTCCTCCACCTGCTCCTTCCTCGCTGCCACCTCACACAAACATAATAATCTTTAATATTTGTAATTGCTTTAGTTGGACTGGTAAAAGGAAAAGCAAGGACAACCGATTCAACCCAGGAGCAAACAGGGGGCGGTAGACGTAATGGCACCGATTCATCTCATCAGTGCACATCTGTTTGCATGTGTTGTGTCAAAGGGAATCATTGTGCCGATTAGTCAGACATTTAAAGCAGGAAGGTCTGGGCATGAAGCTAATAAACAGCAAACCTCCTGTCACCTGTACCATATCTTCAGTTATTGTCACATTTGGATAGATTTGTTTAATTATCTGACGTGGGAATCAGTACAGTATTCTTACAGCAAGTGTCTCTGTTGGTCCAAAATCGTGATGTTTCTGGAAAAAATTGACAAGATTTTGTTTTCTCCAAGAAACAAATGACTTTGGCTCATTTTAAAGCTATAAGGCTCTTGCTTGAATGGGTTCTGTTCTCTATTCTTTGTGTCATTGTGTATTATTAGACAAAAAACTGAAAGTAACATGGATGTTTGAAGATATATTGCAGTAATTAATCCACTTTTTCCTAACGCTAATAAATGTGTCCTTTCTTATGACCATCTTATTTGATTTAAAGTCCCAATCTGTGTCATTTACAGTCCAACGTATGTTATATTTGCTCTTCACAGTCAGAAATCAAACTGAAGCCCGTAGCCTCAAGAGACTATTACAATATGATTGCAGTAATACTTTGTGTTTTAATTTATTCCAAACAGAATTAAAGCTGCATTAGGCCAGATTTGGATATTAAAATGAGATCACTTAGCTAAAACTAAATCATTAACTGATGCTGCGAAGAAAAGCGTAGATGATGGTCAGATCTGATTAAATTGTGGTCCTACATGCTGAAATCTCATTTTAGACTGTGTGCTCTGTAATAACAAAATTAATATAAGATTTAAAACCAGAAAGTTATATTAATATATTGTAGAGTGCCATGTCTGCCTTTTTTGGCTACTCAGGATGGGTTATAAAATATATATATATAATATTTGTTTTCAAGCTATTCAAACCGGTGTCTAATTTTTATGAGTATTTTGGTGTTTTTTTTTTTTTTTTTTTTTTTTTAGTTTAGTCCTTTAGCAGCAAAGCTGTTTGGTTCAAAACTTTTCTTTGTCCCCAAGTCTGATGCTTTGTTTGAGGTTGTTTGACCCAACGTGTGATGTTTCTCTGTGCAATTCTTTACACATTTCTTGATGTTAAATTCGGTGTCTGATCAGACGGCAGATCAGACGCTGAATTCTCTGAGGAAATCACAAAACACCTCCTCTAGTCTTTGCTGATTAATTACTGTTGGATAGTTCTTGCACTTTTCTAAATGAAGTCACAACTAAACTTGTTAAAGTTTTAGAGGAGCTAAAAAAAGTGAGTATTTAGTGTTTGGTTGATTAGTTTTTGTTGTAATAATGCTTTTTGGTAATAAGTCTTGTACTGTTGGAAAGCCTGTTTATTTCCCTTTAAATGGTGCCACATTTACCAGGAAAATACATCTGTGAGTTGAGCAGCGGAGTTGAGTATGTGGCGTGCATCCATGAAAAACGTCCCTCCAATCCCCAAACACTTTATTCTGCTACTGACTTTTGTTTTGAGATTCTGGTACCCCAGATGCTGACCCTTCTGCTTGATTGACAGTGCCTTTTAGTAACCAGTGGTGATCTTATATCTGTGACCAGAACCAGAAAAGCTTTATTATCATTGTACCGAAATACAGTGAGATCTTGTTCGTACAGTTGTCCGAAAGATGGGCGGAGTGCACGTTGCTGCTGTTCCTGAGAGTGCGGTCCTTTGTTCTTTTAGATAGAAAAGAGGAAAAGGCCATGAGGAGAGGCTAGTGGTATTACAAAAAAAAAAATTTATTCACGCCTTGTCCTTATCAGGACATGATTTAAGATATAAAAAAACTCTACCAGCAAGCACATTTGCAGACATATTACATATGCATTTGACAAGACGGTGAGATTTGTCCATGAAGCACATCTGGATAGTCCATAAGTCCTGATAAGATGTTGGTGTCAGCCGGTACAGGATGCGATAGACAGAGCTTTTTCTTAGTTTACACATATCCCAGGAGAAATGTGATAAATTGTCTGGTTCGAGGCCAAACGGGGCAGTCCGATTCAGATAACCACAACTAATGATTGTTTTCAAGCAGACTGTTATTTCTCGTCAGCTTTGATTGAGTTCTGCTGGTAATTTTGATCCAAAATGGCCAGATTTGTGGGCATTCCACTGGTCCGTGCTTATAAGCTCCCTCCGAGGTCGGCCCCAACATGCTGGCGAGTCCCAGAAGTCACAGGTGGTCGGCGATTCTCACAAATCACTTCCATCTTACAGGTTAGCTTGTAAATCAGCTGATTTTGAGTACTCGAAGCACAAACCAAACCTTCACACAGAGTCAGCAGCTTTGCCATGGCCGAAACTGCTGCCGCCGTCTTCTCTAATAGCCGATAACATTGGTGTCTGCCGGTGCCAAAAAGCTGAAACCCTGCTATCATAATTCCAGTTACCAAATTTCATAAAGAGGATGTGCCAGGCTTTTGTGGCTGTGTATGGTTCTTCCACATACAATGAGGCACCTGTTTAAGGAGAAATAAACAGGATTTCCAATTCATTGTCAAGAAGAATTGTTTTAACAAAGAATTAAACACCAAAATCACATGTCGTTACGTTTTGTGATAAGTTTACTTTTAAAACAAACGTTTGAAACAAAAAAAATCTCCTGTCTCAGACCTTTTAGGACATTGTTGATTTTTATTAGTCTTCCAAGTGCTGCCATACAGAAGCACAATGTTGACTGTAATCCCCACGACTTATCAGAAAAAAAAAAAATCATTTTAACACTCAGCCACAAACAAGACGTGACACCTCTGTGGATCGAATCGAAACCTCCTTTTACTTTTTATTGCTAACACTTCTTCCAATCACAAACAATGGCTTCAGTCCATATGGTAATGCAAACATTTAGTTGGAAAATTCAGTATAAATAAAAGCTTTCTGGAGTCCTAACAGCTGGTCTGTTGAATTATAATTCAATCTAATTACATGACGATTAACATTGGCAGGTGTTGTGGCTTTTAGGATAATTTGTACCAACAAATGCGTCAAAACATGAAACATAAAGTAGGACAACCACTACAGAAAACCTGAAATTATGAATGTATCTCTTCAGTTTGTTTATATACTGTAGGGCAGTTCATAACAAAATTCATCTCAGGGCACTGCACAAATCTATTCCCATGCAATACATTATAAAACGCCTTTTAGAAAAAAAATCTATCTAAAGAAGTGTGCAGATTGTATTGAGTCTTCACGTCTAACGTTGTCCATTAGAGTCAAATGTTTTTCCACAAACAGGACTTGTTTAAAATCTGCTTTTTATTTGTTAATTTTAGAAATGATAAAATATGTATGCATGTCACAACAAAGAGCCCATTATCCCATAGAAACTTGTGGGAAAGTGAAATTTTCAACAAAAATTTCCAAGTGGATGATTAAAAAAAAAAGCGCATTGTAAATGATGTAGAATGCCATGTATCCAGCTTTTGCACCATGGGGATTGTAATAGCCTCATTAGAGTCTAATCTGGTGTTTTAGTGACTGAACTTCTGCATGAAGATCTGAGCCTTTTAAGAAAACAGCTCCTGTTTTTAACAAACATCCTGTGGGACAGCTTTGCTACAGAGAGGCTTAAGCTGTGAAACAGATAGCATCACAATAGTAACAAAAAGCATTTAAATAAATTAAAGTCCAAAACCATTCTCTGAGAGCAAAACAAGCTACAGAAAAGCTATTTCATGTTTATACGAGATCAATGTTTTTTTATGAAAACCAAGGTGTTGCAGAGGCAGATAATCCAAAAAAAAACATTTCTGAACACAGAACATGAAAAGAAGTATCAAATCTGATCTGATAAAATGTCCGACATCCATATGAAAATTTAGCACTGAGCAAATAATAAACCCACTGAACAAATACACTAAGTGAAGTAATGACAAGGGAAGAGCAAATGTGCTAATTAACTGAGACTACGTGTGAAGAGAGCAGAAATGGAAACCAACTGAGGAACTTGGGCACAGAAAACATGAAAATAGCAAAGAAGCATACAGTTCGTCCAGGAAGAGTAGAGTCAGGCTGTAAACAGAATCTCGATGGTTCTGTAGACATCCTATAAAATCTAACCCATTATCTCGGTCTTGGTGACCTCAGTGCTGTGCATCAGTCTGGAGCCTGCAGACATGCACAGATAAACTCAGGGATGAACACGAGGCTTTACATTTTGTGTACCTTGTCAGAAAGTGACACATTTTACAGAAATTATCAATCAAGACTTGTGATTTTACTGCAAACTGACCTGATCTGACCTACAGTGTTTGTCAGCCCTGGTGAATGTTGTTACTCCGCTGTGTTGCTTCCACTGTAAATGAGTCCATGAGGCTCACTGAGACTAACCTGTAGAAATAAAAGTTGACGTTAGCTAAAGGATTTCCTTGATACATGCTGTATGTGACTGATAAAATGTGACCATAGAAACCATAGCTGTGAATTTGGCCTTTTTGATTTAGTTTCTTTACAAAACAAATGGTCCCATCTTGGTAGAACCTGCCCTTCTATCAGGAAAGAGGCAAACATCAGTTTGATCATTTGTTGTGTTGACTAAATGATAAAGAATTGAAGTTAATTGTTATTCAGCAGGAACGGTATTTTGATATTCATGTCAGACACACATTTACATCCAGGAAAGGAATCCTCATGTTCAATGCGACCTTGACTGGTTTAAAGAAACTTCCTGAAAGGCAGCCAGTGACGGCCCAAGCCTCCATGGGGCCCTAAGCGAAATTTGGTTTGGGGCCCCCTATTTCTACTAATAATATGAATTTCTGCAGTCAACAGTCAGATGATCAGATCATTCACCCACCTAACATAAAATCATTGCAACTCTGACCTCATTTTCATTTTGGGCCACATTAAGCTCGTGAATGTCCTCATAAGGCCGGACATGGCAGAATGTAATGATAAAACTACCTACTAACGAACTACTAAAATATAACTTTCTCTGCATTTGATGACTTCTAAAAATGTTTATATTTTATGTTTGAGTAATTTGTCATTATAAACATAAAAACTGATTTGATTTGACTGATAAAGTAAAATTGAAGCTAGGGATGTGTGATATGGCATAAAATTCATATCACGATATGTATTGTGAAGGGTGGTGATAATGATATATTTCACGATATGTTTTTGGTATACAACTTGCAATAGGAATGAAAAAAAAACATAAGGTGTCCTTTTGCCATCATTTATTTTGAAAACTGCTATACCACAAAATAAACTCTATTAAGAAAATTCC
>JARVGS010000979.1:7778627-7793259 GCA_031762315.1 Hypsolebias antenori | reverse complement strand
GTTTTTGCCAGGATTCCAACAGATTCTTAAAGCCATTTAGAGAAGTCAAGGTCGAGAGCTTCAGATCTTTTTGTAAGCTATTCCAGGAAGCAGGAGCGGAGTAGGAGTAGTAGTAGTATGTAGTAGTAGTATGTCAGATCATTCCTGAGAAATGCCAGTTAGCTGTGGCAGCCATCTTGAATTTAGTTGGCTTCAAAACTTGGTCACTTGTAGATGAACATCCAGTGATTACTTCCTGAGTTTCACTAAAATACGTTCAGCATCTCACGAGGTATTTAGGTAAAAAAAAAAAAAAAAGCATGCAAACACAGAGGCAAAGACATAATCATCTGCTTCTGCCTTTTGGGAGTGGGCAATACTTATTTATTAGATAAATCCACAGAATTCAACAACAAAAGCTATAAATCTGGCTGCATTTGTCTGTAAATGACAGAAACGACCGCCCTGCTACAAACGGATGTTTTCATCTTTGGCTGGGAAAACTAAGATGTGATTTTAAAATCTTTCTCAATATAAACAGTTGAAAGAAATGGACAGTTATACCAGAACATAAGCCAAATCAAAGCATCACTGTAAGGTGGAGAGTTTGATACATAATGTGTCTGAGGTGAACTCTTATCAATATGTTGGTGTAAGAGATGAATTATCTATAAAAGTTTAAAAAGTTGTTTTTATGTGACCTCTGTTTTCTTAGTCTGTCTTGACTTCCTTGTTTGTGCTGCAGCTCTAATAATTGTTCAGTTTCTATAGATATACAACCAAAAACATCCTTTCGGTTTCCGCTCAGAGTGGAACTTATCTCGGCAAAGTTCCTTTTTTAAAATTTATTTTATTTTATTGTTCTTTTCTATGTACGTAACTCACCCGCTCGTTTTAAGTTTTTTGACCCGAGGTGGCAGCTAACAGGAAATATTGACGTGACAACGGCTGTTCCCTGGCCTTGCTTCCAAATCATTTCCAATTCGCAGCTCCAGCTTCAACCCGCTGAACCGCAGAGTCTCTGGAGTCGCTTTCCTCAGCCTCTGCAAACAAACACGTCTCAACAGAAATCCCTCAGCATCCACAAACATCAACCAGCTGCTGCTTTTCTTTCGTAGCGTTCTTCCTGTTTTGATCTTTTTTTTATATTTTGGTGGAGAAACAAAAAGCGCAGCGAGCAGAGCGTTGGGCCGGGGGTAATTTCAGGCCTGTGCCGGTCGATTGACATTTCTGCGACAGCCACGAAGCTACATCTGACGTCAGCGGACGAGCGTGATTGTGTTTCTGTGACTGTGTTGAATATTGCTGATGGAATAGAGGACTTGGTGTCATCCTGACGTCCCCGTGAGTCCAGGAATGAGCCCCCGCTCAGGGACAAGTTGACCCTCAGCAGCTTTGCTCTAATATTCACTCGCAGGAACAGAACAAACTTTGCAGACTTTTGATGAGCGAGGAACTAAGGCGTCCACATGAGGCCCGGTCCCGTCACAGGTGAACTTCATCACCTACACACACTTCAGTGCTCCGCCTACACAGCGGGAGGCCAGGTAGGAAAAGACCGAGGACTTTTTTTAATTAACACGAGGGCTTCGTTAAGAGTTGACGGAAAGTTTTGCGATGTGACGCAGAGAGCTGAACACAAACAAGATCTGGATTAATGCCGGTCCTTGGCGCCACGCGGGTTTTGAAAACCTCATTTTTCTTTCTTGTTTCACTTAGTTCGTTGTTTTGTTGAGATGGGTATCTGGTCTGATGCTAATCTTGGAAATCCTGATTTTTATGATTAATTATGGCACTTTTATCACCGGAAGCAAGAAGCAGTGACGTGCACTTGTGTGTGTTTTTGTCCATAAATAGCTGTAACAAAATATAATTTTTCATTCAACCTTTATTTATGCAGGTTAATCCCGTTGAGCCTCTTGGACTCATTTACAAGAGAGACCTGATTTTAACAAAAAGTGATGACAATAATAGACAATCATAAAGGATGCATACAAATTAAGATTGTTTTAATAACAAGTGAAAATAAAATGGTATTTAAAAAAAAAACAGCTAGGTTGTGAGACAATGTAGAAAACTAAAAACAAGAACGTGTCTGCATTGGTTTTTCCCATAATGGTTCATTCCCATAATGACACTGGGTGGATTTTATTGAAACTCGGAGTCATCCTCATCAGAGTGCTGTTGGGATCTCACAGATCTTGTGAAATCTCACAGCATTGCCTTGTTTACAAGATTTTACCAAAGCGGCTACAGTCTCACCAGTTAAGATAAATCCAGTCTAAAACTGGCCTGGAGGGCGGCGGCGGCGGGCGACATGCACTCCTTCAAAGAATCTTTCACCTCATTTCATTATTCTACACCAACAGCCTCGCATCTCCAGCTTCTAAACTAATCTCCACTCCCGAAATGAAGACATCTCCTAAACCCCTTTAAGACACCTCCTGTTGCGTCCTCCTCGTCACGTCCCGCTGATCAGCGATGTGATTGGCTGCTCCTCGGCTAATTAGAGGAGGAAGTGGCGCACGCCCGCCTCACCTCCACTTTCAATCACTGTACACCGAAAGGCGCCAATTAGCGCCGTATGAAGATGATTAGAGCGGCCGCGGCGTGGCCTGTTGCTGGGCAAAGTTTGTGTGTCTGTGTGAGTGTGCGATGATGCCCCGAACAAGCCTGCCCAGTTGTGTACCAGTTGGATGCAGGGTTGTTTGATTTTCGGGTCGATGCTGGAGCCAAATCTAGATCTCTGCTGCTGGGGCTGTAATCACACACTGCCCGTGTGAGTGTGTGTGTCTGGTTTGGCCCAGTGTGTCACCCTTCTAACCAGTATCTAATGATGTCAATGCTGATCAGCCACTGTATGGATTTCTGCCCAGCGGGACGGACAGAGCTAATCGCTGCAGATAGGATCAATACCTGTCCTGATGAGTGAATCAACCTCTGAGGCACCGTGAACTTCAAAAGTTTAACCACTTCAGCTCCTCGCATCGTGTGTGAAGGATCAGTCTGATCAAATAGCTGCCTTTGTTCATTCCCATATTTGTTTTATAAGGTGCAGCTGCTTTAATGGTTTTGAACCAACGAGATGTCGTGCGTAAAAGTTCATATTTATGGCATTATTTTGAATAAAATTGGTTACTTATATATAAATAACTGGTTGTTTTCACATCGAAAAGTATGATTTTTGCTATTTCTATTTAAATGTTCTGCTTTTAATCAGCATTTAAAACCCCATCAGCAAAACTGGTCTGAGTTCTTCCTCAATCTTTAGGTCAAAGAAAGTAATAAATCCAGCAGCTGCTTTGACTGACTTAAACCCTCTCCTCCTGTTTGCTATATTTAGAGGCCCGAGCTGCTCTGAGATCAGATGTTTGAGACTTGAGCGTTTGCACTGTTTGGACGGGAGGTGGTCGGGTTATTAGAAAGAGCAAGTGGCTCCTTGAGGAGGTTTGCAGAGCTCTCGTATGTTAATGGTTTGATGGAGGATCGCTTGAGGTGGCGCAGTGCGCTTGGTTTATGTTGCATCAAATGCCACAAAATGCAATGATATTTTAAAAGTACAATAAATTTTTAGTTTGAGTACATGGTTTACTTCTAAAGCTCATTTTTATTGTTTATTTTTTACACATATTTTAGCTTTAGCCCCCCTGCATTGTTTATGAGCAGACTGTGAAACCCCTGAAATAAAAATATTCTCAGATAATCTACTACACAACTTTGGGTGTGAAGCTCATTTGTTTCCTTGAAATCAGAGTTGAGTGATGATTCGAATCAATGGAATAAATTCCCTAAAAACACGCGTTAAAAATCAAAAACGAGGCGGATCGTTTAAGCTACAAAACGGAAATGTCATTTTGTGTTTTTTCAAACGCGATTCTTATGTTTTCATTAAGAAAAACACCAGAAACCATATTACATGTCGAACAATAAAAGTTGTTTTGTATGTGGAAAACTTTTATCATGTGGCGTTGTAGTAAATTTTGTCTGTGGTTAGGTTTTTATTTAAAAAAAGCAAACAGAAAAGAAGAAAGTTGATGCGCGTCAGTTTATTCCCTACTGTCTAATTAAACGGCATAAATCCGTCTGGTGGTTTTTTTTGTTTCAGCTGCTGTTTCATCCTCTGCTCTCTGTTAAACTAGTTAACAATCAAAGAGGCAAACCTACAAAATGATTAATTTTGTTCTTTTGAACAAACTATTTCTTGTAAAACTTGGTTTGCCCATTACAGGGTTGGTTGTTTTTGTTCTGGATGGTCTGTAAAGTAATCAGGAGGACCTATGATTTCTGAAACCAACAACTTGGCGACTGCTTCGTTGTGAATTAGTGTTAATTAAAAGCTTGAACCTTTACAGTACAGATGAAAAATCTTTGCTTTTTTTTTTCTGCATCCACTATTGTTGGTCTTGGTCATTTAATTTATGCTAAAATAGCAACTAATTTAAAGCAAAGTGCAAAATAATGACTTTATTTCACTAATGCAGAATGTGTTTGTCGTTCTGTAAACCCAGAGCAGGAAACTTTACCGGGGCTGCAGAACGGTTTCATTTTCTTTCCGTCATATTACTCAGATCTGAGTCTTTGTAAATAACCCCCCCGCTGCCCAGCGTCTCCTTTGTGTGCAGTCATGATGACATTTATACACAAAGAGCACAAAGTACAAACCTCACAGAGTGACAGTGAAAGGAAAGATCTGTTTGGCACAGCGCTGGAAAATGGGGGGGAAGGGTGGGACATGTTGTTTTTGTGCTGCTTTAGGATCAAATGTACAGAAAGCTTAGGGCGTCACACGCACATGCATGTGTTTCTGTCCTCGTCGCATCCAATCCCTAACCATCACAGTTAGTTTGCAAACTTAAACCCCAAATCTCTTCCCAGACATTTTCAAACAAAATGTTTTCCCTGCACCGTTTTCCTCCTCACCTTTTGCCTCTTCGCCTTCCTGGTGTGATGTTTGAGGCCCCCCCGGCCAATTCCCACGCTACGAGGAAAGAAAACAGGACGGGCTGTATGTGCGTGTGTACATTTTTTTTTTTTTTTGACATTTGGTCCTGCGCCTAATCTCCCAATCTGAAAACGTCTGGTTCCGATGGCACCTTTGTGAATCTGTCTCGCCCATTTAGCTGAAAGTTTCGTGAATCCTGATTCCCGCGAGCGCCTCACGGTCGTGCAGCTGCGAACGAGAAGCGGCGGCGAGGGAGTTTTTCCTGATCTAAGTTGTAAACGGTGATTTATCCTCAGAGAATCACAGAGAGTCTGACAGATGTTTCATAACGTGGGTGGCTCAGTGTGTCCAGATGTGTCTTACAGACACGAGCAACGTCGTGGAACGAAGCTACGTTATGACCCGACAATGCTGTTACACAACTTATCTAAGACGTGCAAACTTAGAGGCTGGAAGTTGAAACAAACAAAAAAAAAGTTTGCAAAATCATAACTTATTCATCAAATGCTTACTTAAATGAAAAATGTTTTAACTTAAAAAACAAATCCTCTCTCTGCTGTAAACCAAACATCCTGGGAACAAAAGCCGAGGTGAGGATGTGGGTGTAAAGGCTTGTGTTTGTGGCAGATGGAGGAAAGTTTACTAAAGCGGAGCTTAACGAGAGAAAAGGGAATGTTGGTGTACGTCAGAGACACAGAGAACAATGCAGGACACAGGAGGCAGGCCAAGGTCAACCTTTAGGTTTTGATCCAGCTGCAGAAGACGCCGTCTCGTCCTCCTGCCAGTTAGAACAGCAGGGTTGCAGTCGGAGCAAACGATGAATAAATTCATCGGTTCGTGTGCGACAGTTAGATGATGTGAAGAAAGTGTCGCGGTGATGGTTTGTTTTCGTCAAGACACTGCAGGTCTCACCGGTATCCCTGCTTAAATAAAGCAAAATGAAAACTTAAACTAGCATGTGCTGAATCTTAATCTAAAAGTTAAAGCTTTCATAGATTAATGTGCAGTGAATAACAAGAGCATCAATTAGCTTTTGTACAGTTGGACACATGGATTTCTGTTGCAATGCCCTATATTTACCAGAAGGGGGCGCTGTGCTCCTATTTAAAGCCACAGGCCAGCTGCAAGATCTGGTGCAGCAGCTGAATCTTGTATTTGTGAGTTACTGTTCAGTAAATATTTGTGTTGGATGAAACGATGAATGATGGCTTGAACTCTGATTCATTATTTTTACGCTTGTAAAAATAAATTTAAAGACTTATGCATGGTATGAACACGAACCAGGTGGTTTATTAACTCCTTCAGTGGCTGTCATATTTTATTTATGAAGCAGATCTTCTTTTAGAAGGTTCTTCTTTGTCTTCTGCGTGATGATGAACAGCTTTCTGCTTTGGTCAGATGACTCTTTGTGTAAAGAGACTTTTCATCTGAAGTGTCCTGTTTCTTTGGCTAGATGTTTTTTTTTTTTTTTTTTAAACAAAAGCTGAAGGTAACCATTTTTGCTGCAGGGAGCTTAAACGCTGCTGACGTCAGCTTAAAACGTCTGATTCTTTAGGTGAGCAGCTTCTCGCACAAATACTCAGCTGAACAAAAGGAGGAGAGGAAATTATAAATATTGAGTACAAAGATGTGGGGAAGAGGCCTTTGCTACACCAGGAGTTACCTTGTAGGATCTAAAAATAGACTCTTGTAAAAACAAAAATGTGAAGAAGAAGAAAAAATGTAATCTGAGAGGAGAAGGAAGACGACGAGGAGGAGGAGGGGGTGCACCTACGTAAGCACCGCTAGCCTCTTAGTTCACCTCTTTCCTGTCAAGCAGATCTATTTTTAGCTTCTGACGTCACTGGGCTCCTCTGAGCCTCGTCACGCCCGACTACACCGAGCTGGGAGGGAGGGGTGCACGGCGGTGTGTGGGGGGGAGTTGTTATCATTGAGGTAAACCCTGCTGCTGCAGCCCTGCCCCTCTCCATCATGTCACACCAATCAGGTGTGGGTAACTCAGCACATCACAGAGCTGGATGCAGCCTTCCTCCTCCTCCTCCTCCTCATCTCTCAGTCTCAGCTTCTGTGAACTGGGCCCGTTTCATTCAGGATCAGTTGCATAATAACCATCTTTCATTTATCTGAGCTGTTACTGGCAGAGCCCAGCAGCTATAAATAGACGGAGAGGCAACCTTGCTGCTCTTTTTATAGATATGAGTGAGGACGGAGGGAGGGGAGCCACCGTTGACCAGAATGGATGAATCTGACCAAAAAAAAAAAAAAAAACACTAGCAAATCGGTTAATTTCTCACCGAGGTCTGACTTTTACAACATCCATCCATTATCTTTTACTTGCTTCTTCCATTTTGGGTCACAGGGGTTGCCATTGCTCATGTCCAGCAATCACTGTGCGAGGGGCGGGGTGCACCCTGGACAGGTCTCCAGTCCATCACAGGGACACACGAGACAAACAACCATTCACTCTCTCACTCACACCTAGAGACAATTTAGAGTTACCAGTCAGCCTAACATAAGTGTTTTTGGTCTATGGGAGGAAACCGGAGTACCCGGCGAAAGCCCATGTATGCACGGAGAGAACATGCAAGCTCCACCCAGAAAGGCCCCCGGACCGGGATTTGATCCGGCAACCTTCTCGCTTAGAGGCAGCAGCTCTACCAGTTGCGCCCCCGTGCTGCCGCACTTTGAAAACAGTAAAATGACATCAATAATGGGCTGTACACTCAGATTACTAATAGGGTCTGTGTGTCCTTGAGCAAGGCACAGTTTGGTGAGTGCAACATGCAGTTTAGAGTCTGACCTCATCTTGGTGGAAACTGTTTTTTTTAACCGACGTCAAAACGCAGTTGTGATGGAGCTGGGCTGAATCAATACAAAATTTGATAGAAATAATTTGGGCCGACGGATAAAATCTGTTTTCGGAACTTTGACTTAGCGTCTCCGCGGCTTTCTGCACGGTTCATACCTGAATGTACCTGGTGTGTCCGACGGATCGAAGGCAGAACTGGTGCAAAGGTTATAGGTAACTGTGCCGATGTAACGTGCCTGTGCTGACGTCATCAAAGATGGCAGAGACAAAGTTGTGCGTAAGCGTGTGTTTGATTGTAAAATGCCAGTAATGACGAGGTGACCTGTCCAGCTGCCAAACACAAGCGACTGCTGGGTGGACGTTCAGCAAAGCTGTGCAGGTTTCTTTAACGTTTCTGCTTTTTGTTGCACGTCTTCACCCTCCTCCTTCATTAACTAAGTGAATGCATGGCAGCCCATGTAATTATTATTATTACTGTATTTTTTTATTGTCACACTGGTTATGATACTTTACCTGAATCCGTGCTTCAAGCACTGTAGTTCCGCCACTGATTCAAAGTTAGTTTGAATCATTTAATAGCTTTAAACACATCTTCAGTACCACTTATTTTGATTCTGTAGCATTTTAATGAATGGGCACATGCCGGTTTTTCACTAGTTTTATCCAAGATCCTCACAGATTTATGAAGCCCATTTTCGCCATGAAAGAAAAAAAAATAAAAGCCCAACAGGAAGTTATAATTTTGAGTTTTAAAGTCATAATTACGAGAATACAAGTCATGATTTCGAGTTTTAAAGTCATAATTATGAGAATCAAAGTCATAATTATGAGAATAAAAGTCATAATTTTGACTTTTAAAGTCATAATTATGACTTTAAAACTCAGTTATGACTTCCTGTTGGGCTTTTATTTCTTAGCATAAATGGGCTTCGATACTAAATGCTATATAAAGTAGTGATGAAAAGATGAATACATTACATACATTTATTTAAAAGGACTGACAAAGGCAGAGGGACATACAATGAATGAATAAGTCGTGCTATGCAGGAAAACTACCGGTCTATGACAGGAAGTTGCACCCCTGTAGAGTCACGGTGTCCTGCAAGAGACAAACTTAAACATTCAATTTGAAAAGTTGTAATTATGACTTTAAAACTCGAAATTATGACTTTTATTCTCATAATTATGATTTTAAATGTCAAAATTATGACTTTAAAACTCGTAATTATGACTTTTATTCTCATAATTATGACTTTAAAACTCAAAATGATGACTTTTATTATCTTAATTATGACTTTAAAACTTGAAATTATGACTTTCTAAACTCAAAATTATAACCTCCTGTTGGGCTTTTATTTTTTCTTTCATGACGGAAATGTGCTTCCATACAGATGACTTTCCAACCAAGCCTTAAATTATTTATGCTGCTATGCAAAACATTATATTTTGAAAGCGTTCAAAAGTCACAACAAACCTTGGAGGTCCTAATCGCTGCCTTTACTTTATCACAAATACAAATTAGAATTATTTTAGGAATTACCGGTAAGGCCAAATATTTAACATCCCATTTTAAGAAAACTTTTTAAATATTTGCAGCATCTGAGCAGTAAGTGTGAGAATGCAAATGAGAAACTAAAATAAACTTTGCAAAATCTGGATGATTATCAGATTAAAATAAAATAAAAATACTACAATCATCTCTTTTTTTTTTTGTTGTATTATAACCTTTGCACAATGATCTTTAAAATCACTGACTCATGTTGGTTTTAAGGTTTGTTTTATTGCTCTCATAAAATGACTTTATTTTAAACCGTTTAGTCATTGTTTTTTAAAAAAATGTAAAATAATTGATTTCTTATGAGATGGACCATGCATATTGTGGTCATTAGTGCACTGATTTCACTTTATTTTACACTTCCTGTTTAGATTATATAAATATAATATAATGTATATATATATTTTATATTTATTTTTAATTGCCTATTTTTGTTCTGACATAAACATTTACAGAATAACACCTGTTTTTGTGTTTTTGCAGTTTTGATGTGGAGAATGGCCTGCCGGTGGGTCGCAGTCCACTGGACTCTCAAGCTAGCCCGGGCTCTGGTTTGGTTCTGCAGGCCAACTACCCCCACAGTCAGCGCCGCGAGTCTTTCCTCTACCGCTCCGACTCCGACTTCGATCTGTCGCCCAAAACCATGTCTCGCAACTCGTCCACTGCCAGCGACCTGTGAGTATTTTAGCCCGTTCTGTTTCAAGCCGCAGCCTCGACTCTGTCTGAAACTGAAGAGTGATTCATTTTCATTTTGTGTGGGAGAATTTATCTATTTGTTTCACAGCTAAAAAATAAAATTGCCTAAAAAAAAAAAAATAGATAACAACGGTGGATGTGGAAGAACTGCACATGAAGCAAACACACGTCTGTAAGGAGACAAATTTCGGGTCACAGACCGAAAGCAGAAACAAATAGACTGAACTAAATAAAATAAAACTACCGGTAATACTTTTTAATTTATTACCTGTGAAGATGCACTTAAAAAAATTGGTTTAAGAGAACAAATTATTTTGAAATGACCTAAAGGACAGGCAAGTGCAACATCAGAAAACACCCTCGTGGAGCTCATTTGCAAGCAGAAACTTTTAAATTATAAACTGCTGCAAGATTGTTTACAAGTTGTATAAACAATAAAAACGACAAAACTAGAAAGTTCCTAGAGAAACTTTGAAGGGGATTGCCACGTTGCAACCTTTATAATTTTTTGATTTTACAGTACTATGTGTTTTTGCTCTCAGCTACCAACAATCCAAATTTCAGCTCAAAATGGCAAAAAAAAATCAATCAGGTACAGTCATTTTTTTAAGTTATGGTGGCCATCTTGGATTTTTGATTTTGGTTCAATATGCGATGGGGACTGTTCTCAGCTACCACCAAAAATTTCTGCTTAATATCCCTAAAAATGGCTGATTTATATTTGGTCCTTTTTAGCACAGGCAGCCATCTTGGATTTTTAATTTACCTTAGGAGTGTTTAAAAACACTCTCAGCCACAACCATACCTAATTTTAGCTCAATATCTCAAAGAATGACTCAATCGTGTGTTTTCTGAGTTAGCTGTGGCAGCCATTTTGAACCAAAATGGCTCCAAAAGTTAGTTGTTCAGAGACCTCTCCACTCTGGGTCATGTGACCTCACCGCGGCACTAGAGGCCGTTCTGTCAGTGTTTTTCAGTGGGAAAAATGGGGTCTTTGTTTGCAGATTACTTCGCCACGGTAACTCAAAACAGCAACAAAAGTAATAGCGGTGCCGAGCCAGTCGTTGTGATATTAGATTTGTGGGGGTACACATTGCGGTTCGGGCCGCATTAAAGTTGAAGAGAGAGGAAAATCCTTTACAGGTGGATAATAATAGGGGGCTGCCTTTCTGGGCATTTTAAATTTCGTTTTCCTTCACCCTCTTCCAAATAACAGCTATTTAAGTAAAATGTCCGACTTGTTTTTGTGTCATCGAGGGGCAGAGGTCCCTGTTTGGAAAAGAGATGAAAGAGACTCCATATTTTAGGACATTTTTTTGTTTAAAACTATATTTGACAGATATTTTTGTTTTAATCATAGCCCAACATTCACAACTTCAGATGGAGAGTTTATGTATTTGAACGGAGCTGCAGTGTTTCTTATCAATCGTAATATTTTATGCGAAGTCGTGTTTGCAAGTATTTTGTTGGCATCTGGCTTTAAAGAGACTTTTGGCAGTGCGGCTAAAGATTGAAGTCCTGGAGAAAAAAGCAGCCGTTGTTGCAAAGCACGGGGCAGCTCTGACGGTTTCTCTGAGCAGCCAGAAGTCTGTTTGAAGCCAGACGACGTGCACGTGGAGCCTCCACCACCAACAGCTGTTGCTCCTTTGTTTTTGAAGGGAGGAAGGATTGAAGCAATGGGAAGTCAGTTGGTTACCTCGGTGAGACAACATGTGCAGATTGCTGTGTTTGTTTGTTTTTGTTTGTTCCCGTCCCTTCCGTCCGCCCCTCCGTCTCCACGTCACCTCGACTCGAACGTGACGTGAGGAACCGAGGCCCCAGCACGCATTTGACAGAGGCGAAAATCTCCACGTCTTTTTAACGCTTTCGGATATTTTCATAAATTTATTTTTTTTTTTTTAATGTTTAGACGCTGACTTTATAAAGTTTCAACCAATTCAATTTTTCAGTTCGGTTTATTTCTGTAGCGCCAAGTCACAACATGTCAGGGCGCTGAACAGAAACTTTCATATGTAAAAATAATAATTTAACATTATTTATCTGAGGAGCAGACTGCTTTGAATTAACTCTCATCTTGAGCAAGCCTGAAGGCGACAGTGGAAAGGAAAACTCCCTCGTGAGGAGGAAACCTTTAGCAGAACCAGGCTCAGGACAAGCTGCCATCTGCTTCGATCGGCTGGGTTTGAAGGGAACAGATACACAATGGCAGCTTCCTCACTAGGAAAGACAAAAAAATAACATAGAAACAATTACAAATAGAAACTTTTCATTTGAAGAAATGAGGTCAACTTGTCCTCCAGTAGTTTAAGCCTATAGCAGTACAACTAAGGGATACGTCAGGAAACCCAGGCCGACCCTGACTATAGGATTTACAAAACAGCGTCCAAATGTTTGCTGGCCAGCAGTCTGACTTACCTTTACCCAGCAGCATGGTGTGAAGTCTGAAGCTGCATGATGTGACACTAAACCTCCAGCTTCTCCAGCAACACCCAGCGCATGAGCACTCCTCCTAAGCTACTGGTCCACATGTGCAACTGTGGGGTTTTTTTTACATTCAGGGAAACACGAGTCTGTTTCTGGGTTACTATCGCTGCTTTTCAAGCCCTGCAGTCAAAGGTGTTCTGTATCCTCCTTCCCTTTTAGCTGCACCAGCTCTTCAGATGTGTTTTTTTTTGTGTGTGTAACTAATATGATCCACTCCTCCTCTCCTTTCCTCCAGTGTTGTATTCAGCCAGCAAACTGCAGCTTTCGTCCTAAAGTCCCCATTGTGCTGTCACTGTTTGCGTTTTGAGATTTTCACATTACCGTATGTGGAATCTGATTCAGTCTGTCCTCTCAAATTACTTTTTCACAACACGTCTGTTGTTTCAGGCATGGAGAAGACATGATAGTGACTCCGTTTGCACAGGTGAGTCATGTTAAAACATATTTTTTTCTTTTTTTTTTTGCAAATTTGAGGTTGATGTGAATCCTTGTTTTAGAGTTGAATGGATACACATTTTATTAGTTATTTGTAAATGCCCTTTTGGCGATTTGCCAACCCTTGAAATTATTTAGTTATAAAAGATTTATAAGTGCAACAGTTGTGTGGCTCATAAAAGCATTATTTGCTGTTCTTATGAGCCCAACGGAGCTGAAAGCGTCATTTTAACAGAAGGAAATTTTCCCTCAGATTTGCTTCATTTATTTTATTATTATTTATTTATTCATCTTTGTTTAACCAGGCAAATCCCACTGAGATCACTTTTGCAAGGGGGGCCTGGGAAGGCAACCTAACATGCATGTTTTTTGGGCTGTGGGAGGAAACTGGACAGAAAGACCCCAGGTTGGACCTGGGGCTTTAACCCAGGACCTTTTTGCTACGCAGCAACAGCGCTAACCACCAATCCACCAAATATGATAATATCCTGGGTTGTAAATCTCAGCAGTCCCTCTGACTCACTAAGAAAACAGTTGCAGATTTTATTCAAGATATTTGGTACCACTTTACAATAGATGACTAATAAATAGCTTATAGATTCGTTATTAATTCCTCTTTAAACACTTTATAAATTAAAGATGCACCGATCCAATACCAATATCAATATCGATATTGGCCCCGATATATATAAAAATTAAAAATAAAACTTCTGGATCGAGTATCGGTGACAATGTGACCGATCCATGACTGGGCGGATCTGTTCACTCTAATTGTGTAATTGTACTGACTGGACAATTTAAAGTTGTGTTGTTTTTTACATGTGTGACCAAGCTTGTGAAGTTTTTAATAAATTTGTAATTCAGTGCACTCATGTCTGTGTTTGAAAAAATAAATAAATAAACTAATGTGTAAAGTTAATTCAACACTGGGTTTGTAAGCTCAATCATCCAGGTGGACGAAAACAAAACAGGATAAATCATGTTATCCGGACCCGTTTCTGATACGGGTCCAGATGACATGAATTAGCCATTTTTGTTAATTCAGCACTGTTTTTCCGTATCAGATCGATATCGTATCGGTATCGCAAGTGGAAAAAGTGGATCGGCGCATCCCTATTATAAATCATCAATAACTGCTTATTATGCATTAATTAAGAGTGATAGACACTTTATCACTGCATTAAAAGTATCTACAACTATAGATATCCTATAATGCAGTGATAACGTACAATATTACATGCTAAATAAATTAGGTTCACAAATGCTAATTGTGTTTACAAGATAATAACATAGTCTGAAATGTTTAATGTAGCAACTCTAGATGAAATATATAAGTGAACAGATTTGGCTCACTATTTGGCAAGAAATTGGTCAGTTTTGTCTCTGTCACCATTAATTAATGCATAATAAGCAGTTATTAATTACTATTTTGTGTGGGAGTGGTGGTGCAGATGTTAAGAAGATGAGCTTGTATCGGAAGATCACCAGTTCAAGCCCCGATACCGACAACATCAAAAATGTGGGTGGGATAAGTGAAGCAGTCACACCTGCCTCCACTCTCATCTGCCCCACTCTGGGCCCTTGAGCAAGGCCCTTAACTCACACCATCTGCTCCCCTGGGAACCCTAGGCAGCAGCTCTCTGCTTCACTCAGAGGGCTGTGGTAGCTCGGTGGTCTGTGGTTGTGTCAGGAAGGGCATCCGGCGTAAAAACAACTGCCAAGTCTTTGTGCG
>JARVGS010000979.1:7713753-7724412 GCA_031762315.1 Hypsolebias antenori | reverse complement strand
TAGATAGATAGATAGATAGATAGATAGATAGATAGATAGATAGATAGATAGATAGATAGATAGATAGATTTTTTTTTTAATTATCTTTTTTTTAATATCCGCACAGAGGACCTGACTTAACTTTGTTAAATTTTTCTACCTGGATTACTGGGCATGCATCAGGATTTTTTAATTATGTAATGTTTCCAAACAAAAACAAGGAAAAATATATTTTGCATTTTCTGCCACATTCTTGATTTTTCAAAACATTAAATCACAGTGGGTACGCCATAGTTTGAAAAATATAAATTAGACTAAACTCCTAGATACAGACTCACTGTTCAATACAGTAAATGGATAATTAGGTAAAAAATAATACTAAATAGGTAACTTTTCTAATTATTGTAACTGTGACTGTGATTTAATTCATGCATTTTATTTCATGTACCGGTAATTGTGAATAAAATCCAAAAAGAATAAACTGACCCAATTGGCCGATTAGAAATATATCCTAGTATTTATTTTAATGGAACGCTTTTACAAGTAATCAAATCTAACACAAAAATTTATAAAAACAAAACATTTTCTTTTCAGGTAGTCACTTTTTAAAGTCGGTGTAATGATGCAGACACTGTTTCCATTTGGGATTTGTGGGATTATTCTGGATTTTGCTCTTGTTTAGCTGTTATCATTAACCGTATTGAACAACATAATTGGCATATTCTCCTTCTAAGCCTAAACACCGTTACAGATGTCGTTTTGATTTTAGTTTTAATGTTGCAATGTGTTTTGGTTACTTTAAATTTACACATTTAACCAAACTAAACTAAAGGAAGTTTGGAATTCATCGGTTGAAGCGGCTCCGATCTGAAGCCGAAATGCAGAAAATGGCGTCCTTTTAGAAATAATTCCAATCGTACGCAGCCATTAAGTCGCCGAGGATTGACGCTGTTGGTTGATGGAGTTTGTTTTGAGACAATGGAAGGAAGGTGATTTCACCCCACGTCAGATAAGTCAAGTGACCATCAACCAGTTTTCTCATCGTTTCCCCCCAAAAAATCAGTAAATATCCATATTATGAGTCTGCTTACTCTATAACAGTTAATCTTGTTTGTCCTCATTTAATGGCGTTTTTTGTTTTATTTTTTCATGCACATAAATATTCAACATTCTCATAAATTTGAAAAAAAGTCCTAAAACATATGTGTTCTGAGTGTCTAATCAAATTATTGGAAATAACATAAAAGGGTTTTGACTCGTGCAAGATCCGTGCCAATATTAAAAGAAAAATAATTAAAACGTCTCAAATATCACACTTTCATTAACAACGCAAACTAAAATCGTGTCACTAATTCTATACGACCTTCTAATAATGCACCACGTTTTTAAAATTTAAGTTTTCTGTTCTTTAGCAATCGTGTCGCATCCCAAACCAATAACGGGACAGCCGAAGTACGCCATATTTTCCCGTCGACTTTAAGCCTACCATCGTCCTGTAACCAGGCATCGACCGATGAAGAGACGTGGAGGAACGCGTAGAGAACTTTCAAAATGGCAACTTTTGGTACGGGCATCATCCGACCAACCTGGAAAAAGAGAGCTCATCGGGAAACTTGGCTGTACGGGACGATACGCACCTACCTGGGCCAAAACAGAAGGGACCGGGCAGCATGGGGAGCCAACGTCTCGTCGACATCCATGAAGCGGCGGAGAGACGTTGCTGGACGCACACGTGGCTCCGATCAAACCAACCACCGGCCTATGTCCTCACGCCATTCTGTGTCCCTCCACCCCCCGCCACCTCCTGCTCCTCCTCCTATCCCGTATAGCTTCTCCTCCTGCGTTCTCCATCTTCTTCAGATCGTCTCCTCCTGGGTGCTACGTGCCCCCCCTTCGTCGTCGTGGCACCTTTTTCCCACGCTGTCATTCCTCCAGGTTTCCAGTCTCCTCACAGATGCATGTCGTGTCCAATTGAAAATCCAGCTGTTTCCCAAGTGCACTTTCCTACTTTTACATGCACTGCGCAAGAAAAACTCGTCTGATCTGTAAATGGCATTCTAGAAGAAGAAGAAGAAAAAAAAAACTGTCAATAAAAATCTAGTTGACACAAAAAAAAAAAAAATAATGTACGAGCGCTATTTACATTTTAGAGCTGATGCAGCTAAATGAGGAGCCAAAGCAGCTCCAGTCTGTGCAGCAGCACTCTGAAGCTGCAACTCTTTAACAGTTTGAGAGCCGGTCTGTTGGGGGACAGAAGCATGAAAATGAGTCGGTGGGGGGGGAAAAAAAAAGTCCTATATAAATAAATAAAGAGAGGATGCCACTGTTGCTATACAGAGCGAGGGGCTTAACAGTCTCCTGAAATCCTATTGGTCGGCCTGTTGCCATGTGCTCAGCAGTCAGCAGAGATGCTGCTAACAAATCAAGGAAATGTTCTAATATTAGACTGTATGTTTCTAGGCAGCAGGAGCCCCTGACCTCTCAACTCCGACAGCGTTACGTTCCACTTCACAGATCAGCATAATGAAAGAAGTGGTGTGGAAGTAACTGCTAAAAAAAAAAAAAATGTTACGGCACTGTAGACAAAACAAGCAGCCCTCCACCACCTCCATTCCGACCTCTTCTCTGTGGCATCTCACCCTGTGTGACTGCAGCAGCAGACAGAGAAGAGAAATACTGGACGACTTGTCCTTAAATTTCTAGTCGTGATGCCTGATTAGAGCTGATACATACAGGTATGAGCTGCAACATCACCAGTCCTGTTTTATCGAATATCAAGGTGCGGCGTGTGGGGAGCAGCATCGTGATGAGGCCTGTATCTTCAGGGAATACTGTGCTCTCCCAAAATATTTAGATTAGTACCGCATGATCTGATGATTCTCTGCAGAGCATCACCCAAAGCGCAGATCAACGTTCGAGTTTTTATTTTTAGAAGCGTCATGCTAACATGTTTCATCTGCTCAACCTCACAAAACCAGTATCGGTGATGGTTGCGTTGGTGGAAATAACGACTCAGCTTTTTTTCCTTCCTTTTTTAGGCGTTCATAATGCGATGCACATTGCTCGCGTCAAGGCGTCAACGATGAGACGGCTAGCATTAATGTGCGAAATCTGAGTCATCCCTCCATCCAAGTGGTCTTGATCCATATTTCTTTGGGCGTTTTGAAAGTCCTTCAAGGATTTTTCTTCGGGTATTTTCTGCTTTTACAGATTTCAAAGCCGTTTTTACTCTGTATCAAAAAAGGTTAAAACTCTGCTTCGGAAAAAAAAAAAATCTTACCGTCCTCCTTTCAGGGGCCGAGATGGGGTAGAGGCAGGGCAGCCGACTGGGGACCAGGAAGTCGCAGTTCAACTCCCAGCCGTTCCCACATGTCGTGGTGTCTCTGAGCAAGACACCCAATCCCCAATTGCTCCCCGGGTGCTTGCATAGCTGCCCACTTCTCCACCTGGGTGTACCTTAGGTGTGATGGGTTAAATGTATAGAACTAATTTTGCCATTGTATGGGAACTGTACAATTATGACGATCTGAGATTTCCCTTCCCTCCAACTGTTCCCTCTTCAGGAGCCCCCACAGTGAGGAAGAAGTGGTAAGTTTGTCATTAAATCTTATTTGGATTATTGATAGTTCCACTCATTCTAATCCAAATTGTTTTGGCAAATCACGTCTTCTAGATGTAGCAAGGATGAGTCAGGTCCTCTGGATGGATTCTTCTTTGTTGAAACATTTAGTCTTTTATCCAAAAAAAACTTCTTCAGTCTGAAGAAGACTGAAGAAGTTTTCATTACTCTCAGGTCTTGATTATCTGCAGCATTCCCTTGGTGTGGATTGAACTCGGCAAAAAGCCTTTTCTTACTCTGTGCTGTGATGGGTAGAGGCAGGGCAGCCGACTGGGGACCCGAAAGTCCCAGTTTGATCCCCAACGTTTCCCACATGTTGTGTCTCTGAGCAAGACACCTAATTAGACACCTAACAAGACACCCAATCCCTAATTGCTCCCCGTGAGCTTATGTAGCTGCCCACTGCTCCACCTGGGTGTATCCCAGGTGTGACGGGTTAAATGCAGAGAACCATTTTTGCCATTGTATAGGAACATACAATAACGACACATAACACTTTATTTATTTATTATAACTTGTAACACCTTGCAACAAGATCCGAAGTTGTCCACTTTGAATTATTTAAGGGGTTTTAAATATTTGATAAGGTCATTAGAAAAAGCTAAGCAAATATATTCTTGTTTTAGTATTTTACCATGTTTTATATGGCACTTCGATTTTGTTTTAAAACGCTGTTGTTTTTAAATTCAAAGTTCAAGTAGGTTTTACTGTCATTCGCATCACATGTGGTACATGAGGTGGAATGAGATTATGTGCACAGGGTCCCGGTTATATTCAACAAAAATATAAAGTGTAAAAGAAACAGTAAATAAGAATCTAAGATATAAAGTAAGAAATATGCTAAACGTTAATAGTGCAAAACAATCCGCCGAACAACAGCAGCACGAACATGAGTCTGTGTGAGCAGATGAGTACGAATGAATTTTGAAATTAAATTGACTTGCTTTTATTGTTGTATATTGTTCATTGTTCTAAAACAGGTCTCTCTTGAAAATGAGTCCTCGTGACTCAGTGAGACTACCTGTGTCCCTTTGATGGACTTGTGATCTGTCCAAGGTGTACCCCGCCTCTCGCACAGTGATGGCTGGACATGGGCACCAGTGACAGATAAATAAAAGTAAAAAATAAAAAAATAAAAAACTCTTGAAACATTTCGGTCACACGTTACAAGAAGGTACAAAAAATTTGCTTAATTACTTGGGAATGCCAAAGCAACAAATCAGGAGTTAATGGGTAGTTAACCAGTTCTTAGTGGGGAACACACAGCCAAGCCTTATTGGGGGACTACTGGTTAGTTACTTTGTAAATGAAGAGGAACTAATCAAGAACTAATGGGTAGTAACTAAGGAAACCAAAAAGGAACGAATCAGAAGCTAATGTGTAGTTAACCAGTACTTATTGGGGAACAAACAGTCAAGCCTTATTGGGGGGGGCTACTGGTTAGTTACCACAGAAACGGAGAAATTCTCCATGTGGGTTCTGAATAAGTCCTGCACCAGTGGTCACAGCTCATAACTGTCAAAAATCTGTTTCCTAGTGATTACTGGTTTTATTACCCATTAGCTCCTGATTCATTCCTCTTTACTTACCTTGGTAACTACCAATTAGTTCTTGATTAGTTCCTCTTCATTTACAAGGCAACTAACAAGTAGTCCCTTAATAAGGCTGGTTAACTACTCATTAGCTCCTGATTCGTTTCTTTGGTTTCCATGTTAACTACCCATTAGTTCCTGATTAGTTCCTCTTCGTTTCACTGGTAACTAACCAGTAGTTCCCTAATAAGGCGGGGCTGTGTGTTCCCCAGTAAGTAGTGGTTAACTACCTATTAACTCCTGATTTGTTCCTGATTCGTTCATGAAGCGTTCTCTAGTAGTTACCGGTAATCAAGTTTTGTGTACCTTATTGTAAAGTGTTACCAACCACACTCCCGACCATCGACCCCAAGTCCTTGAAGACCTGCACCTTTGTGACCTCTGCTCCATGTAGCCTCACTGTTCCACCTTCTTTCCTCTCATTCACACACATGTACTCTGTCCTGCTGTGGCTGACCTCAATTCCTCTTCTTTCAAGTGCATACCTCCACCTCTCCAAGTTCCCTTCCACCCATTCCATTCTCCTCTACGTCACTTACAAACTCCTCCCTCAGAACCACCTCTGCTCCATTTGTCTTCCTGTCCACACAGTGGTAAAACTTAAACCCTGCTCCAATGCCAAGGGTCTTCCTGCCCTTTCAAGTCTCTCTCACACACAAAACATCTATCTTCCTGTCCCATACGATTAGAGCTGCTCCCCTCGGTCCTACATTCTTGACTTTCCTCTTCTCCCTCAGTTTCCTGACACAACCGTCACCATTTACCCGAGCTTGGAACTGGCACGAGAAATGAATTGTGGCTCTCTCCTCTTTTCTTTTCTAGATTGGGGAGCTCTTCCAAGTAAATTGCACAGAACAACAACAGGCTAATAAGCTTTGGCACAGCTGCAACCTGAAAGTAGCTCATGAAGATGAGAAAAGTTGATTGAATTGTGACAATTGCATTAAGTTCAGTTAATGTTGGATTTAAGGTCAGATCAGATGCAGCAGGTTTTTAAGAATCCAGAAGCCATGTCATTCTGCTCCCATTTTTCTTACAAACTTGTAACGGATTAAATTCTGTTTCAAGTGTTGTTGTTTACAGAAAAAAACATGACTGATAAATATTTTATTGACTGTTTAAAGCTTCCAATGGGGGGAAAAAAACATCCTATAAACATTTTCTAGAAATGTTTTATTTCAGAGAAGTATCATTGCATTTATGAACACAGTGCTGACAGCAATTTAAGACGCCCCTCATTTTTAAGCACAGATTTGTTTTTTTATTTGCATTCAAAATGTAGATTTTTAAAACTGTTTAACATTTAGAGGTGTAAATTCTGTTTTTTTTTTCCTCCCACAGACAGAGCCGTCTGCAAGACTGGAAAAGGAAAGACAAATAAGAAACGCGCATCAGCACTGGTTTCTGGTTTAAAATATATCAAACTCTTTGCAGATCCACGGAGCTACAGTAGAATTTTCTGCACACGTGAATTATCACGTGCAGCATTTACTACACGAGTATTTCAATATTAACAGTAAAATGTTAGTTTTGTGCAAATAAATGTAATATTTTCATCCATTACAGATAAGAAGACATACGTTCACTGTAACAGGTAAGAACTTAATATAATCATTCAACATTTTATGGAAAAATAATGTTCTCGTATTAACAATACTTATAAATGCAGAACATGTGGCATTACACGTAAAAATACATGGGTGTTTAGATAAAATCCAGTGGAGCTTGTCACAACTCAAATCCAGTTCGATTTGCTGGTCTGTTTGTCTCAGGGAGCAGCAGGGATGGTTTCAGTCTGCAGGCCAGGACTTGTGGGGGCTTGAGGGGCTCCTGGGCTGGGTTTTTGGACTCCCCTGGAAACCAAAACATTTTACATTTAATATAAAGAAGACATTTTCATACATTAGCTGCTATAATTTTTATTTTTTTAATAAACACCTATATAATTTACATGTTCGATTCTGTAAAACAGTATTTTGAGTTTTTTTATTGACAGTCTTTTTTTTGTGAGTAAATTATAGTCTTATAATTCATGTTGGACTGAGTTTTTAAAGTATTTAAGAATCTCCTCCTTGAATTACCACCTTATTGTGGTGGCACTTTATATATAAATATATATATATACATATATATAACTCCAATATATTTTGTAGTTTGTGCGCCTGAATGATCCTTGGAGCTATGCTGTCGGGGGCAAATGTAGATGCCCCCAATAGGGTCTCCCAAGGCATATTGGTCCTAGGTGACAGGTCAGACAAAGAGCGATTCCAAAGACTCATATAGACAGAAAAAGTCAAGGAGCTCAGTGAAGGGACAGCCCGGACACGGGTTACCAGGGCCCCATCCTGAAGCCAGGCCTGGGAGAGGGGCTTATCAGGGAGCGCCTGGTGACCGGGTCTCTACCCATGGGGCTCGGTTAGGCTCAGCCAGAATGAGCAAAATGGGTGTGCCTTCCCGTGGGCCCACCACACACAGAAGGGACCATACGAGTCGGATGCATGATGCCATGGGCAGTGGCCACAGGTTGGAGCTCTGACCCTGGCTTACCAAATCTGGCTCTTGGAACATGGAACGTAACCTCTCTGGTGGGAAAGGAGCTTGAGCTTGTGTGTGAGGTTGACAGGTACCAAACAGATACCTCCAGAACTAATCTCCTTGAGAGGGGATGGACCTTATTCCACTCTGGGGTTGCCCATGGTGAGAGGCGCTGAGCTGGTGGGGGTCTACATTTAGTTCCATGTGTGTTGGATTTCTTCCTAATAGTTGAGAGGGTAGCTTCCCTGTGCCTTCGAATGGGGGGTGGGTTTCTTACAGTTGTTTGTGCCTATGCGCAAAACAATAGAGTATCCGGCCTTCTTGGAGTCCTTAGCAGGGGTGCTGGAAGGTACTCAAGCTGGGGACTCCTTTATTCTGCTGGGGAACTTCAATGCCCACATGGTTAAAGAGAGTGTGACCTGGAGGGATGTGACCTGGGAGTAACAGCCTCTCTGATCTGAACCCGAGCGGTGTTCTGTTGTTGGACTTCTAGGCTAGTCATAGTTTATCCATCACGAACTCCATGTTTGAACACAAGTGTGTCCATAAGTGCACTTAGCACCAGGACGCCCTAGGTTATAGATCAGTGATTTTTGTAGCTGTCATCTGATTTGCAGCCATTTGTTTTGGACACTCGGGTGAAGAGAGTAGCTAAACTGTCAACTGATCACCACCTGATAGAGAGTTGGATCAGATCGAGGGCGAAGATGCTGGACAGACCCAGTAGACCCAAATGTGTAGTGAGGGTTTGCTGGGAATGCCTGACAGAAAAACCTGTCAGAAAGATCTTCAACTCACACATCTGGTAGAGCTTTGACCACATCCCATTTGAGGTGGGGAACATTGAATCTGAGACATGTGGGCCATGTTCTGTGCCTCAATTGTTGAGGTGGCTGCCTTGAGCTGTGGTCACAAGGTTGTTGGTTCTTCTCACGATGGCCATCCTTGAACTTAGTGGTGGGCACCCCAGGTTAGGAAGGCTATCAAGCTGAATAAGGAATCATATTGGACCTTGTTGACTGGTGGGACACCAGAGGAAGCTGAAGAGTATTGGAGGGCCAAGCAGGCCACAGCCTTGGCTGGGGTAGCTTCCCTGTGTAGCTTCCCTTTATGAATGAGTTCTCATGGCACAATGAGACTACCTGTATAAATAAATAAAGGGTCAATGAAAATTTTTTTTTAAATAAAAATCATTCTCCTTAGCCTCCCTGTTAAGGTCTATTTGGGAGTACTGGAGAAGTGAATCCAATCATTGGTCGAACCTTGAATCCAGGAGGAACAACTGTTACATTCCATTCTGGCCAAGGAACACTGGACAAGCTCTTCACCCTCAATAGGGTCCTCGAGGGGTCATGGGAGTTTGCCCATCCAATCTACACATGTTTTGCAGACTTGGCGAAGGCATTCAACTGTGTTCTTTTGTGGGGGAGGGGAGAAGACGACGGTGTTCCCATGAGTATGGGATAGGGGGCCCCATTGCTATGGGGGTTTTGGTCCCTATGCAAGTGGTGCGAGAATTTGGTTTGCATTACTGGCAGTAAGTTGGACCCCTTCAGGGTGGGAGATGGACTCCGTCAGGGCTGCCAGTTGTCACGATTCTTTCATAACTTTCATTAACAGAATTTCTCGGTGCAGCCAGGGGGTGGAGAGAGTCCAGTTTGGTGGCCTCAGGATTCCATCTCTGCTATGTGCGGATGATGTGGTCCTGTTGGCGTCATCGTGTCGTGATCTTCAGCTCTCACTAGAGCGGTTTGCAGCAGAGTGTGAAGCAGATGAGATGAGAATCAGCACCTCCAACTCTGAGACCATGGTCCTCAGTTGAAAAAGGGTGGATTGCTCTCTACGGGTTGGGAGTGAGGTTCTGCCTCAAGTGAAGGCGTGCAAGTGTCTCAAGGTTTTTTTTTGTTCATGAGTGAGGGAAATATACAACGTGAAATTGACAGACGAACTGGTACAGTGTCTGCAGTATTGCGAACTCTATGCCAGTCCATTGTGGTAAAAAGGTCTCTTGGTTGGCCTGGGAACGCCTTGGAATCCTCCCGGAAGAGATGGAAGAGGTGGCTGTGGAAATAGATGTCTGGGCCTCCCTGCTCAAGCTGCTGCACCTGTGACCCGATTTTGGAACAAGCGGAAGATGATGGATGAATGGATGGATGAATTTAAGTTTATGTATATAAAAAATAAATAAATAAATAAAAAAGGGGGGGGAGGCGGGGGGGGGCGGTGACAGCAGGTCGGAGACAAACCAGTCCAACAAAGAGACTATCACTATGACATCTGCAACACTTCAACAATGCAAAAAACAAACTGCACAGAAAGAAAAGTTTTTTTTTTTTAAATGAGTACCTGTTTTTCAGTGGCTGAATTGTGCTTTCTCTTGTTTATGATCCATACCAACCTGCCGTTTTTGGACAACAAACAGATTGCCTACTATTTATCCCTGGGGTCTGATGCAGATCCATACATTCTTACTTGTGCAAAAGTTCACTGAAGGTTTACTATAAATGCAGTTTCAAGTATTCTTCTTTCCAAAAGTAACTTTTCCTATCTAACCATGTAGGCCCTAAAATACAAAAATGATCTATTAAAAGATAACAAAATACTGTGGTCAACTTCCTGCTGGAGAGTTGTATCAAATTTTGTTTACTTTATGAAAGTATGAGGTTTAGAATAAAAGTGGAAAATCATGCCAGACATGCAGTCATATGGTATGAATCATAATAGCCTGAACCATATTTTAAAAATACAGGTAGTCCTCGAGTTATGTCACCCCCGACTTACGTCAGCTCGGACTTACGACCGCCTCCCCAGTGACATCATTGACTTTCAATAGCTCCACACAGTGCCGTTTTTTGTGTTTTTTTATGTTTTTTTTGAGGGTACTGTGTTAGCTAACTGCTTGGAAATACAGTACTGTACATGTTTAAGGTACAG
>JARVGS010000979.1:7592767-7603472 GCA_031762315.1 Hypsolebias antenori | reverse complement strand
TAGAGGTCTGGACAGTCCTCGCTGCACTGGACCGCATACACTACACCACTCTGTTTGTGTGTGGGTGTTTTGTCCTTAGGGTGTCTGAGAGTCCTGCTGGGTTTGAAATGTACTGGGGTGTTGTGTTTGTTGAAAATCCTGAATTTTTTTGATACTCCAGCAACATAAGGGATGACGATGTTTTTTCGTCTGTTGTTCTCCCATGAACACAATTTGTTTATTGTGCTCTGGTATGATCAAGTGTTAAAACTCCTAAGATAAAAGGTTTGGAAGCTCGAGAGCCTCTGTTGGCCTCAGTCTAATCTGCAGTTAATAACTTTATGATAAGACTTGATAGATTAATTGCAACCATAAAACCTCGATGAAAGATTTTATTATTGTCAGTGAAAAGCATCAATAACCCAAACTGCCACTAGAGGGATTGTGTTCAGTTTGTGAAAAGTCATTAAAAAAAGACGTTCTATTAAAACAGTGTTTTAAAAACAAAACAAAACAAAAATAAAAGACATGTTACAGTAAAGTCCTGATGAGTCACAACAAAAACAAGTGCACTCCATTGTTTTCAATCTGTAACATTTTAATTTGCATTTGCAGCAAACAGAATAACTTTTTATCAAAAAGATAAAATAAATAACAAAATTGGCAACTTAAGCAAACATTGCTCCGTTTTAAAAATCTCACTTTTGTTTTTCAGCATAAAAGCTTGTTTTAGTCAAAGTAACGCCGGTCTCCAGTTGAATGTTATCCAAGTTTATTTAACATCAGTGTATTTGCAGGGTGTTTTTGCAGCGACGCAGCCCCCCTTCTTTACGCCACATCAGTCCTTTTTAAGTTTAACCTACAGATAATCTCTGCTTGGGGTGGTTTAAATGGTTAAAGACATGTTCTAATGTCTGCTTTGGATATTATTCCTAAAACTGACAGCAGCACAAATGATTCAGGTCACATTACACTCTTATTTGCATTTCAGCACCAACACCATCCAACTAAAATTGGACATTTCCTAAAGCTAAATCCGGTCTATAAGGGTCTCAGAATTGCTTCATTGAGTTTACAACATGACATGAAAGCTGCAGAAGAGGAGCAATCATTTATCTCTTCACGTGTCAGGATGCATCAGTTTCTGCATGAATGTGAGCTTCTGTGGAAAGAAGTGTAGTGAAACGCGATGCAAACAGGCACCGGCTAAGAGCGGTAGTTGGATGAGAACCGGCGATGCCATAAGGACTCTCACAGTGATGAAGAGCTGGCCCCACTCAGCTTCATCTAATGGGAGTGAAAAGGATGATGGGTAAGGCAGAAGGGTTCATAAGATGATCAGGTTATCTATTTTTGACTGTCTGTTGTGTTGAGTTGTGACTCACGCAGGAAAAAGTTAAGTGGCTGAATAACGGAGGAGAGTGGGCTTTGTTCTGCAGCTGTCCCTCGCTCTTACATGATGTTTCTATGATACAGTATTTCTGCATAACGGTCTCTGAAGCACTCAGAGATTGAGAGAAACTAGAATCCACTCGTTAGGACTGCAACTACCGGCACTAACTCACAGTTACTGATATACCGTGTTTGACCAAGAGTACAAAATCCAAAGATTAAGACTTCAGTAATATTCAGACTGAATATGCAGACAAGAAGCTGAAACCAATGACTTGCAAGGGTTTTTATATCTAATAGCAGCCTATAGTGATTTTCTTCCAACAAGTTCAACTTTGAATGGTACTATAATATCGATAGTTTTTTATTTTATTTTATGTTTTTTACTTTATATCCTTTCATGGTGTCTGTAGAGATCAGCAGAAAATGTAGTAATCTCAACTAAAGTACATGCTAATTCCTAGAATAATGTAATACTACATGCAACAATTACACATTTTTGGACAATCACTTGAGCATTTTTATTCCAAAAAGACATAAAAGAGAGCAGTATATCATTGTATAAATATTATATAGGTAAAGTTTTTAATCAGTTGAAGTTTTTTTCAGGAAGTTGACATGATGTTATGCAACAGCAGTCAATGAACAACATGTGTGAGAAGGATCCAATGTACCGCCTGACCCCAGCTGTCCTGCAAACATTCAGAGATTAAAACGTACTAAGACTTCTCCCTCCGCTCCTAATTCTGAGTCCCACCGAAACATTTCAAGAAAACAATACTGTACAACGTCAACCTTAAGAATTAAGAACAGGAGCTGAGCAAAGTGGCAGGCAGATACTTGACCTATAAAACTGCCCTGGTAGAAAGGCACAAGGCAAAATGTGTTTTTAAAGACGATATAAACCAGCATAACCCAGTAGGAAGGTGCCGCAATGACCATTATTGTACAAGTTCAACTGAAGTGAATTTCTGCTTCTTACTGGTGCTTCATTCATTGTGTTGCAGGACACTTCTGCTATAATGTGACTGATATTTCTTTGGAAAAATGTATTATGCTTAACAGTCTCTTACTTTTCTAGGCATGTCCTAAATCAGTGCCTTTGGTGATGTGTTTAGCATTAGGAACTCAATGACAAATCCCCTACTAGTCAATGGTTAGGGGTGTCCCATTCCTTTTCAGAGTAAATACTCTTTCATGGCGAGTTAAATGATAAATGGACTCTATCTTATTAAGATATTCAAAGCGCTTTACAACACAATCTGTGTCCTGGTGGAATCAAACCCTCAACTCTTGCATTGGAGGATGACTGCTCTAACCACTCAGCCACAGACGCCCTAGTTTTTGCCAAGTTTTGTTCTTTCTATACATTGTCAGAGTTTGTTTATTTGTCATTCCACCACATGAAATTGTGTACACGAGGTCCCATCCCAGTTACATCCAACAATAAAAATGTAAAAGAAAAACAGTAATAAACTCTAAGACAAACGTTAACTAAAAATAAATGAGTTTAAACAGCCTCAAGGTAGAAGCTGTTCCTCAGTCTAGTGGTTCTACACTTAATGCTCCTCAACCTCCTTCATGAGGGGAGTGGAGCAAAAAGTGTGTGTGCTGGGTGAGCGGGGTCCTTCATGATGCAGGTGGCCCTCTTCTTGCATCTGCATGTGTAGATGATGGTGGGAAGGCTGACTCCGACAGACCTTTATAGTTAGGATTACCATTTTGTTGCCTTGTTTATGTCATTCAGATGTACAAGTACCTTTTTTCAGTGCATATAAAATATATTTAGATATATATTACAGGGCATTTTGCACATTTGGTCAATACTGTATATGTTCTGAGTGTTAATTAGCAAGTTAATCATCTATAATAAAGGCAGGTATTTTGCAAAGAGACATATTACTTTTTGTGATGTAGTAAATACATTTTTGCATACTGTTTACATTTACACTACTGTTAACATTACATTACTGTTCATACTACTGTTTACATTTGCACTACTGTTTATATTACATTACTGTTTATATTCACACTACTGTTGATGTATGTTTTTACTAGCCTTATTGAATATGTCACTTTACCTCTATATCAATATCACATACTTCATACATATACTGTGTACATTCACTTCATATGCTGCTTTGTCACTTAACTAGGATTTGGAGAATGATATTAAGGAGGTTAACTCAATGGCAATATTTAAAAGAATGGTTAAGTTTAAATTGTTAAAAGCTTATATCTAAATCAGCTTAGTGGAAATTGGTATAATGTATTGAAGGTTGAAAGCTTTGTTCATTTCATTTGGAAATTAATTAAATTGTTTGTTGGAAAATAAGGGGCAGATAAAAGAAGAAATGTTTTTCTTCAATCTGCTAACTTTCATTTTATATATATATTTTCATCTTCTATTTGTATATATTGTATAATTTATTGTTAGAAAATAAATAAATAAATAAATAAATAACAAAAAAATTGCTACAAATGTCCATGTCAGAACCTTCATTTTATTTTATAGATATACTTTTTATATTTTTATACTGCTATACTACAATTTAGGACAGCATCATACTTTTATTTCATGTTATGCTGTTTATTAAATGTTTTAATGTTTAAACGGTTATTGTTGCACCAGGGGGTCTGACAGTAACGTAATTTCAATCCTGTGTATGTCCTATTGCAGTTTTGACAATAAAGTTGACTTTGATAAAGGGCCAAAGAAAATTTTAGAAAATGATTTATATAATATAGCACATAGCTTGTTAATTAGACTGTCTTCTCCAGAATGACTTATAAGTGAAGGCTGGCTTTGTTAAAACAATAGTTTTTGCGATTCTATTACAAAAAAAAAAAAAAAAAAAATTACCACTGAGTGAACCATCTTATCGTCAGAGGATCTTGGGCAATCTCAACGTTGGAATGCGCTTTGACCTGCCGTCACGCGACTGCGGTGTCAGCGGTTGTCCCCCTCAATATAAAAGCACAGGCTTCTCGGTTTCTCTCTCCTCTGTGCCTTCAGAACCGTTCACCAGAACCATACACCACCACCAACACAAAATGACCTCCGCTGCCCAGCCCATATTCTCAAAGGGAGAGGACTGCAAGCCCTCCTGGCACGACGCTAACGCCGGCTACAATGACGCCGACACGCACCTGGAGATCCTGGGCAAGCCCGTGATGGAGCGATGGGAAACCCCGTACATGCACTCGCTGGCGACGGTCGCATCCTCAAAAGGTAAAGACAGGGGTAGCTGGAGACGTGTGTGTGCATTATCGGACAGAACGTCTTGTTCCACGGCTTGTCCGATGTTGGGACTGTGGCAACTTCACCATACACTTCACTGGCTGACACGAGCACATTCTTCAAAATATTAGTTGTTTTTATTTTGTATAGTTTGCTGTGGTGTGGTTTGGAAGTGTAAACCAGTGGAGTTTCTCCCTTCATTTCATGGGGGAACACATGTCAGACTGTGAGACCACAACAGCTGTTCCTGCTGGGACAAGGCCAAGAAGTCTGCAGCTCTCACACTGAATACACAGAACTGCACAAAAAACCTGGACATAAAACTTTTTACTTGAACTAAAAAGTTGTATTTAAATCAAAAGTTTGATTTAAATATATTTTATTGCACAAGTTTTAATATTTCACAGCAGTTAAATGGTAGCAAGTTTAAAGATTTATCTAATTTGTGAAGGGGTGAATCTCTTTCACATTTCTATAGTCACGTTAGTTTTTTCTGTACGCTGCAAAAAGGGAAAATGCTTCAATCAAACTTTGAAATACTGATTATTTGTGTTTCAGCAACATATTAGTGGATTTACAATGAGAAAGCAGCAAACCAAAATTAAGCTGTCATGTTGGTTAACTCCAGTTTTGTGGATGAAATTGGACTTTTTTTTTAATCGAGTTTGCATAAACTGGTAGGTGGTCGGGTTCTGGAGATTGGTTTTGGCATGGCCATCGCCGCTACCAAGGTGGAGTCTTTCCCCATCGAGGAGCACTGGATCATCGAGTGCAACGATGGCGTCTTCGCCCGACTGGAGAACTGGGCCAAGGCTCAGCCACACAAGGTGCAACTGACTTTATTAATAAAACTGACCCTACTTAACAATTGGGAATAGATGTTTCTGCTCATGTGCAACGTGTTGATGTTTGTGCAGGTCGTTCCTCTGAAGGGTCTCTGGGAGAAAGTTGTCCCCACCCTGCCAGACAACCATTTTGATGGTGAGAAATAAAACAAGTAAACTTTGATTCAACACAGCATGAAGACATCCATTATTGTCGAACTGAAGGTGCAAATGAAGCCATTTTGTATCATCGTAGAGAACAGAAAGGCTTTTTACGTGTGGTTTGCTCGCTGCTAACGCTGCAACCCTCTTCTCGCAGGTATCCTATACGACACATACCCTCTCTCAGAGGAGTCATGGCACACTCACCAGTTTGACTTCATTAAGGTAGGTATTTAAAATAAACTTGCAGCAAATTAAGCACAAGACGAGCAGGAAATTTCAGAATATTTAGAGATATTTGCATGAAAATCATCCGCTTTATTCTAATGAAATCAAAGAGTCAGACTTGTTTGTTCATGGCGCATAGATGCCAAGGCTATTTGATTTGATTTTTCTCGTGAATTTGAAGAAATCGAGCGTGTTTTTCCTGCAGGGTCACGCTCACAGGCTGCTCAAACCTGGCGGTATTCTCACCTTCTGCAACCTGACCTCCTGGGGCGAGCTGCTCAAGACTAAATACGACAACATTGAGAAAATGTTTGAGGTTCGTCCCTTTTTATGATTCAACCAAAATCTAACGTTGAGCTGATTTTAGTTTAATTCGTTTGGAAATTGTGCTGTTTTATTTCTGCTTTTCTGCGAGAGGCTCCATTCACATGTTTATGCAACAAAAGCAGCATTACGTGTCGCAAGGTGTATTTAAATGAGTTTTATTTGGGACTAAATGCCTTTTTTATATACAAAAAGTTAGTTTTACATATGAAAAAGTCCATTTCGTCTCACCAAGTGAGAGGTGGGGGGTAACTCTCAGAGCAGCCGAGCTCTGAATATCATGCTGCTTCAATTTCAAGGCCGCTGATAAATCGGATCAGACCGTAAGCTGCCTCACGCTGACCGGCTCTCCCTGTTAATGATTTTCAGGAAACCCAGGTGCCTCATCTGCTCGAAGCCGGTTTCAAGAAGGAGAAGATTAGCACCACCACCATGGACATTGAACCACCCACAGAATGCAAATACTATTCCTTCAAGAAGATGATAACGCCCACTATTGTGAAAGAGTAAAGTCTGAAAACACTACCGCAAACTTTTTATACTCGTATTCTGGTGCCTTCAACGCTTGGTCCGTATGTTTCACTTCACAGTATTTCAATAAACTCAGTTTAGTGGTTCTTGTTTTTTATTGTTTGTATTTGCAAGCCTGACTCGATTGGTGTTTTAGTGCCACACACCGCTCAGACTGCCCAACAACCTGGTTTTAGAAGCAGAAGTGAATTTATTACTGCTGCTTTTGGAAAAATATGCTTTGGTATAATTATAGTCTGAGCTGTTCTCAGGTCTGCAGACTCACGTTATTTATGAACGGGACCAGAAAGTGCTAACTCAGTAAACGTGTTCCTCCTACTTCTAGTGAAGAAGGAAGCGTTCAGATCTAAAGGAGACTTACCGGTGCTAACAAACAAAAATTGAGCTTTGAAATTAAATTAATTTTTAATGTAAGGAACTAGCTGTCACAATAAAACTAAATGTTGAGTTTAAGTTTTAAAGATTTCTGAGATGTAAAGTTTTGACAGGATCCTGGTTAACTAGCTTTAGGTGATTTGCACAGATTTTCAGACTAAATTTGAATGTGGGATGACGATATTCATATTTCTTGTTTATTTTTGGTATATCACTTAAAAAAACAGATAATTTGGATATTTCTTCGTCATTTACACAATAAAAATAAATGATCAGACCAGTAACCATTTATTAATACATCTTTTAAAACTTAGAAAACGCAATCAAATGGAAATCTGCATGAACTAAAATCCATGAACCAAAACTATTTAAAAAAAAAATTTTTTTTTTTTTTTTTACTTGAGCAAAATGTAAAATAAACTACCACTTTACAATAAGGCTCACCTTATAGTTGGCTAATAGTTTACATTATTAATTCTTTAAACATTTTATAAATCATTAATAACTGCTTATTATGCATTAAGGTTGTCAGAGACAAAACTGACCAGTTTGTTGCCAAATAGTGAGACAAATCTGTTCACCTATATATTTCATCTAGAGTTATTTTAAACATTTCAGACTGTTATTACCTTGTGAGCACAATAAGCATTTGTAAACTTGTATAATATTGTACTTGATCACTGCCTTATAAGTATCTACAACTAATATATGCTAAAAAAATGCTTATTGTGCTCACAAGGTAGTAACTTAGTCTGAAATGTTTAATATAACAACTCTAGATGAAATGTATAGGTGAACAGATTTGTCTCACTATTTGGCAACAAACTGGTCAGTTTTGCCTCTGTCACCCTTAATGTATAAGCAGTTATTAAATTATAAAGTGTTTATAGATGTGTATGTTATTAATTCCTCTATAAACTAGTCATCTATAAGGAGAGCCTTATTGTAGAGTGAGAAATGTTTATTTGATCACAATAAAGTTATTAAGGAGGATTAAATGTCCAAATTATTAATTTTATTAGCTTCTGATTTGAATTAATATCCATACTTTAAATAAAATCTGACTTGGAAGTTTTTTCTAACAAGAGCCTGAAAAAACAAAAAATACTACAACCTCAAAAGTTACATTGTTTCATATTATGATTCAGGTATTTTTTAATAATTAGTGTCTTTCTGTTCATTAAATAGAGTTCTTAAAATAAATTTAAAACACTGTTGCTACTAATTTTTTATCAATAGATTGTTTTCAAATAATTACATAATTTTCTAAATAAAATTGGTGGAATTGAATGGTATTAAACATTAAAAGAGTCAATTTATTGACTTGTTTTCCCATTAAAACCAACCTAAAACTAGAGAAATTGCTTTCCCATGCAAAAATGCAGTGTGGATGCTTATTACTGTACTGAAGAACTTGCTGAAAAAAAGATGAAATTAGCTAAAAACATGCTGAAATGGAAGAACGACCCTAAATTAGCCAAAGAAAGCAGAAACACATACTTATATGCTGAATTAGGTTTAAATAGGGAGAAATGAGCACAAAAATTAAGAAATTGGCTAAAAATAACTGAAAAGTAGATGAAAATGCAGAAAGAAGCTTAAGTTATCAGAAGGAAGTGGAGAGAGCACATTTTTGTTGAATTAGGCTGAAATATTTGAAATGAGTGCAAAAAATGTGAAAATTTGCATAAAAACAGCTAAATGGTAGCTGCAATAATTGAAAATAGCAACAACAAAAAAAGCTGAAATTGACAGAAATAAGTTAATTAGGCTGATAGTAGCAGAAATAACCATGTAACATGATTTATCTAAAAACAGCTAAAGTAGCTGAAAAGGTAGAACAAGTTTAAATGAGCATAAGAAAGCAGAAATAACCCATGTTTGCCTAATTATGCTGAAATAAGAAAAAATGAGCACAAAACAGTGGGAATTGTCTGAAAAAAGCTGAAGTTAGCAAAAAAAAAAGCAGCGGAAATGTGGCTAAAAAGGCTACAAGTCGGAAGTGGAGAAAGCACATTTTTGCTGAATTAGGCTGAAAAAGTTGAAATGAGTGCAAAACATGTGGAATTATCTGAAAAAGCTTAAATGATCATAAAACACACACACACACACACACACACACACACACACACACACACATATATATATATATATATATAAACACACATATAATGTATATACAGTATATATTAGCTAAAATAGTAGCACAAGCTGAAACTTGCAGAAATGAGCTGAAAGGAGCATACCAGTAAGCTGAAATTAGAAGCTGCACAAAAATGTTGTGGTAGTAGAAAGAATCTGAAAGGAGCACAAAACAGCTGAAATTAGCTGCAAGATGCTAAAAAAATATTTAAATTTGCACAAAGAAGCTGAAGCAGAACAAAATGTGAACGGAGCAGTAAAAGGTTGTAAACGCATCTAAAGATTTGAAGGATGTAAAATGAGCTCAATTCATTTTCTATGAGGGAAAAAAAAGTGGCAGAAAAGGCTAAATATTTGAAAAAGCTAAAGCTGCACCAATACCAAAAGTCATAGCACCTTCTCCTGAACAAGCTGAGCATTTTGATTTATGATTTGTTGAATGAAAACTGCGAGATGAGTCACACCAAAAAACGTATGGAAGAAAAATGTATCACAATAGTGTGAATGCTTCATAAACATTCACACAATAAAGATTACCAAACACTGAATATTACAACTTTTATTTTGAACATCCAGTTCCTTTTGCTCCATGGTGTTAAAACAGCTGAACTCCTCTCCTGAACCTCAGAGCTTGTCGGCTGAGTTCTGCACGTACGTCTTAATGTATGGTTAGAGATAACGCTGAGTGCTATCTGGACACGTGGGAATAAGTTACCAGCTGGTGAGGACACATTAATCATTAGATGGCTGTCTGATGCAACACCACCCGGCTCAGGTGGGAAACCACAGCAGCTGGCTGAGCCCAGGTCTGAATCAGGGTTTTAAGGAAGTTGTCATCAGAAGAATTATAACAAGGCAGAGGGAGAAAAAGCATCCACTGGGACGTTACCAGCAGAAAATGTATCAGTTTTTAATCAAACAAAATAAATATCCAAATATCTGGCTTCAGCCTTTAAAATGTGAACAATTACTTGTTTGTGTTGAAGCCAATTAAATATATTTGAAGTATATTCATAATCAAGAGTCAGGTGATCAGTCTCAGCACATGACCACATCAAATCTTAGCCCAACATCTGTCGAATTAAGACCCTTTTTCCTCACTTTGACGCGACAGCTGTCTCAATGGACAATTTGCTGTTTGATTAGTGGAATCATGCTGTCAGGGTCAATGATCAGACATTCTCATCAGGATTTAATTGAAGGTAACTGTTTGAACTAACGATTTAAAAATGAAGAGTCCATTAAAGAGCTGTACGTCATCTGCAGAACAGTGTTTGAAGATGTTAAAAAAATCTGCTTAATAATTTAAGAGGGAGGGTATTCAGTGAAAAAAAAAAAAAATAGTGGCTCCAAAACAGAACCCTGTGGAACCCCACAGGACAGTTTAGTTGTATTTGGTTTAGACAGTGAAGTCACAGAAGTACAAACCAGATTCCAAAAAAGTTGGGACACTAAACAAATTGTGAATAAAAACTGAATGCAATGATGTGGCGGTGCCAACATCTAA
>JARVGS010000979.1:7473731-7486058 GCA_031762315.1 Hypsolebias antenori | reverse complement strand
CTTTTTTTGCGGACCTTAAAGCACCTGCTCGCAGACCCCCTGCGGGGCCGGGGACCCCAGTTTGAGAACCACTGCTTTAACCTGACAGATTGTTGCAGTAAATCAGTGATTGCAATACATAAGAATAAGGTCATTAACAAGGTGTAAGCAAGAGGGTTGTAACTGTCATTCCTCAACATGAGATGATCTTAAATCTGTGCCATGAAAGACGGCAGGTGATTTACATTCCCTGTAATGGTTTGAATGTGTCTTTTCTGATTTAGTTTGCCATATTTAATGTGTTTTTATTCTGATGAACTATCCTGAAAAGAGAGTGGACCTTGCTGTATTCTGTGTTTTCAACATCACTCTGATCACATCCTTGCCTGCTAGGGAATGTGTCAACCCTGCAGTGCCCTCCAATGGTGGGTCCCTGCCCAGGGAGCACGCAGCAGCACCTGGTGATAATCCCGCTGGCCAAACTCGACCAGCTGAGCCCTGAAAACAAGCACCATCTGACCATCTGATGATGATAAAATATCTCTGACGCTCAGCCAACTCCATGTGGCAGCAACACGAGAGTGTCTTTTACTCTGCTTTGCCAGTGTTCTCTCATCATCCGTCCCGTTTGACTGGTCGGTGCTCCATTCTGTGGGAAAAGATCTTGTGCTCTGAACATGTGGGTGATACTTCTAAAATACTCACTCAGGTGAAAAAGGAATGTCACTTTTAACAGCTAAAGGCTTAGAGGAATCCCTCGTACTGCATCTTGGTTCATAAAACGTGATTTAGTTAGCCAGACACCGTACTGAGCCGTCTGCTTTAACAGAAATAAAAATGTAAAAACAATCATAAGAAGGCAGATGCTGGACTACACAGCAAGATGAAAGCGTGACGCCTATAGGTGAGGCACAGTGGAGGGAGCAGCATGATGCTGCTTCTGTTGCACAGCTTGTCTTCACTGAATGAAGAGAGATTTCTGGCTGAAGCAGCTCTGAGACAAACTGGTCTGATCTGCTGCTCAGAAGCATGGGAGGTCATTTCTTGAAGTGGAAAGATTTGTTAAACTGGTTCTCAGTACAGCAGCTAACTCAGCCACACCAAATCAAAATGTTGAGACATGCTTTATATAGCAATGAATTATGACGCAGTGGAAGTTTTGCGTGTGAGATCATCTCCCACCGAGGGGCAATATTTAAAAAAAAATTATCTAAAATGGGAAAAATTGTTGCCAGCAGTGATACAAACAACTCAATAAAAATGTGTTATTTTTCTTATACGTTTCTGTGGAGTCAAAAGTGATAAATCAAATAAATAAAAAACTGAAAACCTAAATCAGACAAGTGGATTTTCAGTGAAAACCATCCATTAAATATCTACAGTCCAAACAAGTATTTTACAAGGTTTCAGTGGTTTTAACTGTGTTGGATGTTTTGCCACTGTGTGTAACTTTTATAAAATCTGAAAAATGGCACAAGACCCCAAAGTTCATGCTCAACAGGCCAGGTAAAAATCCAACAATGTTCAGTCAGGTCATCTGGTTGGTGGCTCCTCAGATTGAAGAAGTCCTTTGGATGAAGGACAAAACATAACAAAAAAGAAACCACCCAGATGACCTGACTGAACATTGTTTGGCGCAAGCTTTAGTAAATCAGACTCCCCAATCATTCAAATATTCTGCCCAAATTTATTAGTCTGGAAAAAAAAAAAAAACTCTTCAATAATGACCATGCACAAAAGTTTCTGTCTGTTAGGAGCAAACCCTGAATACCAGCAGGAGTTTATTCCACTAAAACAGAGTTTGTACTGGCTGCAAAGTTTCCTTAAACTTGGGACCATGCATCCTGAAGGCAGCAAATGTGTGCTGTTGAATTCCTTCTGAAAAACAACCCATGGTGAGAACAGTGCACACATTGTGTCCCACAGGTTTTTGTCACGTCAGTAGTTTCCATTTCTATTAAAACACCGAGAACACACCGTGAGGCGGTGTTTATCTACAACATATTTGTCTTGTGGTTTCCTCTGTGCTCAAACTGCGTAATTTCTATGTTTTGTCCATTTAGCTTTAGTGAAATGTCACATCTGTGAAGAATCGGGGAGCTTGATTTGTGAACTATTGCAAGATGTCATGAAAAGCTGAGAAAATAGGCTTGAATTGGACAAAAATCAAGTGTCAGTGTCATTCAGTTCTTATCTTTTTATACCAAATAATTTGTAGTTTCTGCCCTCACAAGGCCTCGAATTTGGTTTTACTCATGTGCTAAGAGACAGGGTTTGTTATTGGCAGTTTTATGTTGTAGCCCAAGTTGTCAGGGTTACTAAACAACACTGAAGCACCAAATAAAAGGAAGAAAATACCTTTAAGTGTCTTAGATTTTGAAACAGTTACCAGCAGTTCAGCTTCAAATCAAAATGTCTGGAATGGTTTGGATCGGTCCCTTTTATCTCCGGAGAAAATAAATGAAAGCAAGGCCTCTAAATCCCCTCACAGAATAACACGGCCTTGTCCCTGATGTGGTCAGAGGGTTCAAGCGTTTCCTTTAATTTGTCACTCGTCTGTATTTACTCAAATATCAAAATGCCAAGACGCTCATCCCAGTAAAATAATCAATAGCTGGCTTCTCTGTCCGTCTGAGACCACAGCTCACCTTCGTGGCTCAGGTGGGATCCTCCTCTGGTGTGATCGGTGCAGCTGCAGCATTCTTCACTCTGACTGCTCAGTGTCCTTGGGGAGGCAAGCAGTGACAGCTGAAGTAATAGATTTTTTTGTTGTTACTTCTATAGATTTCCTGCCTGCTGCTGGTGTTGCAGAGGACTGATCAAGCCACACACACACACACACACACACGGCTGTATCTCAATTACATGCGCACATGGTAAACACTAACAATGCATTGCAGGGCGGCACGCTACTTGTTTACATGGAAGCCTGCCTTCATGGAGCGTCACCGTGTGCAGACGTATCACAGGACTGCAGCAGCTGAGTTGCTGTTTCTCCTTGGGCACCGGTTGCCAAACATAAGGTATTGTGTTTGTCAGAGCCAAACTTTAGCTAGGTGGAGAGATGCCCCTGGGAGTATCTGACTCACACAGGCCAGTGTGTGGATATGTGTGTGTGTGTGTACACAGAGCATTGTGTCTTCTATTCGAAGGCTGCAAGGTGCTGACAGGGCTGTCATTTTAAGCCATTGGCGTTGAACTCATTGTGTCAGCTCCTTCAGGCAGCTATTGGGGAGCCTATCATAAAACTCTCTTCTACTTGCCCTCAGTGTGGCTTACTGACCATGTTCTTGTCACTGCTTGCCCCTGACATATGTGCATGGACATGTGTGGTGCTGGTGGGGGACATTTTTTTATTGTGCCTCTGCAGCTGTGCCTGCATGTTTGTATGGCTGCTCTCCTTTGCACATTTATTAGTGCGTGCGCTTCCTTCCTGCTCTCTGGGTGCATGATGAAGCTCCAGCAGAGCACTTCTGTATTCCTGCATCATTAGGTCTCTTCCCAAATTTGAGCAAGAGGTTGGACCCCCACAGGAGGAAGACTGAGAGCAGACAGCAAAGAGAATAAAGAAAAATAGCTGAAACAAGTAAAAGAACTGAAACAAAGCTGTGTAATACAGGTAGTCCTCGGGTTATGACGGTCTCGAGTTACGATGTTTCGTAGTTAGGACACATCTCCCTTATTCACGTTACGCGGTTACGTCGGTTTTACGTTGTTTTATTGGTTTTTCGACAGTTTTACGACATTAAACGTCGTAACGCGGCAGCGCAGCGGCGGAAGAATACAGTACGCGATGCAGCGGTGGAGGAATACAGTACTGTACAGAGGAGGACGGCATCACTAGCATGCTAGTGGGTCATTAGCCCTTCATTATGGCTCCCAAAACGCAAGGAGGACTCTTCTGATGGCAGTGCATCGAGGAAAAGCAAGGCCATCACCATGGACTTACGTCGAAAATCGGTTAACGCGCTTGGTAAAACAGGTACGTCATATTTATTTACGTACGTTCCGACTTACGTCAAATTCGGTTTACGACGTCGCGTGAGAACAGATCTCCGTCGTAAGTCGAGGACTACCTGTAATGGCGAAATTGGCGCTTGTGTCAGGTGGAGCAGTGGACAGCTATTAAACGCGCTCGAGGAACAATTGGGGATAGGGTGTCCTGCTCAGAGACACTAGTGAGGTGACACCAGTTGACCTTTTCACCTTTAGATGATTTACCACCAACAGCCGATGATGAACGCTCAACACTGACTCCACTATCTGCGCTTAGCGAGACGATCAAAACTGAACTGAACACACAGTTTGCCTCAGACACTTGGCATCACCGATCGTGCACTTGTGCAGACGCAAGGTCCGGCTTATAAACTGGGTCAATACCTGCAACCGTTTTAACACGACACTTCGACTGGTTCTTCAGATGCGAGTGCCTTTAAACGCATTCTGCAACGCTTTCCTTAAAGCGTTGTTCAAGTTCAACTCCTTAGTTGAACTTGAAACGTTTCTAATCCACACAAGGCCAATCACAACTGAAACCCCCCACCTGCTTGCGACAGCAGTATCTTTCTCTACTGGAAACTCTGGTGCAGAGGGCAGTGCCGGTCAGATGAGGGACGCCATATGCCAGATTGAACCGAAGAGATTAGAGAGGCATTTCTTTCCTAAGGTGATTGGCGCACGGCGGGGTGCGGGTGTGATAAGGGCAAGGGAATCTATCTTGAGATGGTGCCGTGTTTCTGCACTGGAGCAGCTGACACTTTCTTTCAGTTCATATAAAAATAAAAAGACCTGGAGGAGGCTATTTTTTTTTTTTTTTGCTTCAGACAACAGGAGCTTTTGTACGACTTTCTTGAATCTCTTTTTTGCTTTAACGTCTACATTTACTTTTTATTCAGCGGCGGTCCCGCAAGCTGTAATAAATCTTAGTAGCTCTGTTAGAGGTTCTCACTGAAGCCTTTAAAATGAAAGGTTATTCTGAGTTCTATCCTATGGTTTACTCCAGCAGATTTCCAGACATGCAGTTCTGAAATGTGGGTACGCACTCAATGCAAACAAAGCACTTGGCTCAAACTGCCAAAAACCGAATGGAAGCACGAGTCACGTAGTCTGTGTAGAAAAACAAACACGGCAGAATAAGAGTAACACACATGCACATGCTTCAAAACTAAACCCTACACTTTTTTTTTAATTCTTTGCGACGTTGCAGTGCCTACCTTTTGAAGGAACTTTTCATAAATCTCTTCCTTTCAGATCGCAAGAACGTGATTAATAAAAGAACACGAGGTCAATTTAAAAACCTACGGAAATTGTCGAAGCTCTCCTCCAAACATGTTAATGTGGACAGAGATGGAAAAGCCAGAGGAGCCACGTTTAACGAGGAACCTGCAAAGCTCCACTGAAAGCCGCTGCTGTAATTGCTTTCAGAGCACGCTTGTTGAAGGTCATTAAGACAAAGAACTATACTTGGCTTTAAAACAAAACCTGCTTCCTGTGCCCCTGCACTCCCCCCAACCAGGGGTCTTGGTGAGAAACTTTAACGCTGACCACAAGCCAAATAAACGCCAGGCAGTTTTGGACGCGGCAGGGCCAAATTTCATTACAAAATACAGTACAAGGACCTCTTGAACTCCTTGTGGGATGAGAAGTCTGCTGACCCATTTCATGTTGTCTGACGTCACGGAGAGGAAGACTTCCCACCACAATATTGTGGTGCCGACGGCAGCTTGTGTCCATTAGTCCAGTAACACACTTTGTTGTTTTGACTTTGTGTGGATCTTAAACACTCCAAGACGCATTTATATCCTCATATTACAGTCGTGGTACATCTCCACAGAAGCAATTAAGCACTTTCACCTACTTTAGGACAATTCTAGTGCATTTTTAACACCAATTACTATTGACTATTTCTCTATGGATGTGATTAAATGCCATGGCTTGAACGTGCAAATCCAAAACACCAACACAGAAGGAAATGTATATACAGTATATAAAAAAAGAACCAAGAAACTCTTGGGAGGCTATTTGATGGAGCTCAATTAAAAAAAAAAGATAGCTGTTTATAAAGTCTGATGCTAATTATTAATAAAATTTCAAATTAATCACCAGCCAAAATGTTTTGAGGAACTAAAACAGACTATGACAAAACATTTTGTGGTTTCAGTCCAAATTTTGGACACACTCAGCCAAATCCTTATTAATCTGTCCACATTTTTAACAGTAAAAGTCTTCAAATGTACTCGGGGAGACAACCGTCAGGTGTCTGCTGTGACCCCCTGTGGGACACATGTGATCATCAGACCAAACGTTCAGCTGTAGATGCAGTCACATGAGATGGATTTATGAAACTTTAATGCCCAACATTATGAGTTGTAAAATGCTGCGTTCAATTCCTGTCGGATGCGTCAAGACCAAGAATACATTTTTTTTAATTAAATGGGAACAAATACTATAAGGTTCAGCCTTTTGGTTAGTAAGTCTTTAAAATCAAGCCGAGCTGGTTTATGTGTTGTTGTTCTGTTACGAGAGCAGTGGTTAGTGCAGTAAATAATCTTTTTGTGGTATGATTTTATGTCAGAATGCATATTTACATGAGAGCAGTGAAACCGTCTTACGTACAGAAGTTGACGTTAAAGCTACGCGAATCGTGCTAGCTTGAAAAAAAAAAAAAAAAAAGACTCAACTTTATTAAAGTTTAAAGAAAAACAACTTTCGTTGAAAAATAAGCATGAGAAAATAGTGCCAGCCCACTCCGCGTAGGTTAACGTACAAACACAGACGGGGGCAGTAGTTCGAGTCCATCCGCTATCTGTGCAGTGGGCTATTGATCTGCCATTTGATAACGCAAATTTAAATAAGAACAAGCTAACTGCGCCCTTCTAATTTACGATGCAAACAAACAAAGAGAAAAGAAATAAAGGTGCTTTTACTAATGCGAATGTTCCAAAGTCAACACAATTAAACCAATAAAGCAAAAAAGGGGGGGAAATGAGACTTACCACATCGGCTTCCGTTCGATTTTCACACAGTTTGGAGCCGGAAGAAACATTCCTGTTTTCCCGTCTTCTGGATCCCGAGTCTCCCCCTCAAGCTCCGACAGAGAGGACGCACGCAAAAAGCACCAAATCGATGAAGAGGACTGGCGGCTCGTGTGCCTATCAGCGCAACGTGAAGTGGTTTCGTGTGACTGGTTGCATGATGTATCCACGCATTCGGTGAATTGTGCGTTTTTCGTAGTTCGTCTGTGGCTGTGGGGCAGACGCACGGACCGTGAGAGGCGTGGAGACACTCTCCAGCCTTGTGCACAGTCACATCATTGGTTGACAAACAGCAATCAGATGCAAATTCCTAACCTCTGAATCAGCAGGGGCCGAACCCCCCACCCCCTGGAGCGGAGCATGTCGGTGAGCGCAAAGGGTGGGAGTGAACTGTACAAAATACAGGGTTTGGACCGGGTCACAAAGCAGGTACCACGGAGGCTGTCCACACAGAAACACGCCGCAGGATTTCACACCAACATCAACGGAGAAAACCCCAGAAAAAAACAGCGAAGTCACTCAACATCAAAGATCGTCTATTTCATCTTATTACAGGCAAAACACTGGAGTACTGTAGTTGAACATCAAAGATCGTCTATTCGTCTTATTACATTAAAACACGAATTAGTTGTAAATCAAATATTATTTTATTATTATTAAGTTTATTCATTTAAAACAAAACAATTATATATACAAATATAATCACAAATAAAATGAAAGGCAGCGGAAAGAAGAAAAAATACATCTTATTACATTAAAACACTTGACTTAGTTGTAAATCAAAGATCGTCTATTTCATTTTATTACATTGAAAAAACTTGACTTCGTTGTAAATCAAAGATCGTCTATTTCATTTTATTACATTAAAACACTTGACTTAGTTGTAAATCAAAGATCGTCTATTTCATCTTATTACATTAAAACACGACTTAGTTGTAAATCAAAGATCGTCTATTTAATCTTATTACATTAAACACTTGACTTAGTTGTAAATCAAAGATCGTCTATTTCATCTTATTACATTAAAACACTTGACTTAGTTGTAAATCAAAGATCGTCTGTTACTTTTGAAGAAACAAAAAAGTGTTTACAGGCAAAATCATAACTGTATAACAATAACTGTACAATAAATATTAAGGTGTTTAACTCATTAAATTTAGTTTCCAACTAATGTTGCCAGGCGGGGTGCAGAGTCTAGAAGGCTGACGGTTCAACTTCCCGGACCGACATCAAAATGTGGGTGGAAAAGGTGAAACATTCACACCTGCCTCCCTCATTTGCCCCGCCCTGGGCCCCTGAGCAAGGCCCCCAACCCCCGCCATCTGCCCCTCTGGGCGCCCCAGCTGGCAGCTCCCTGCTCCATGTAGGGGGCTGTGGTAGCTCGTTGGTGCATACGGCATAAAAACAATTGCAAAGTATTTGTGCGAGTTGGTTCGCTGTGGCAACCCCTGAAGAAGGGAGCAGCCGAAAGAAAAAGAAAAAAGAGAAACGTATTAAAGGTACTCTTTGCAACGTAATGAAGGCTGGACAAAAAATGGAAAATCATTAAGTGGGAGACAAAATCAGCACATCTGTTTCATATCAATGGTTAATGTGTCCTTTAAATAACCGTAAGGACGCCAGCTACCGAGTGTATTTGTTTGTTTACCTTCAGAAACAGCCGAAGGGACTGAAAACAGGGCAACGATGGACAACAACGTCCCTGGAAGAGATATTTGGATGGAGCAGTCTGAGAGTTTTGACACATTTAAGCTAAGATTTGTTGAGTAAAGTGTGCAGATAGGCTTCCAATGGACTTGGCCAAGTTTTTTGTTTACAGTATGACACCGCATTAAAAAAAAATAAAAATCATATCACTGTATCAAGATACCTGCTGGAGTGAACTCCATCAGATTGCACGGTTTCATCTATCCATTAGCTTCTACTTGTTCCTCTTCCAGCTCCTCTGGGAGGACTCCAAGGTGTTCCCAGGCCAAACGAGAGGCAGCCTCTCCAGCGCGTCCTGGGTCTTCTCCCAGTCGGACATGCCTGAACCACCTCAACTGGCTCCTCTCGATGTGGAGGAGCAGCAGTTCTACTCCGAGTCTCTCCCGGACGACTGAGCATTTCACCCGATCTCTAAGGGAGAGTCCAGCTACCCTGCGGAGGAAACTCGTTTCAACCGCGTGTATTCCACCATCTCGTTCTTTTGGTCACTGGTTTGTGACCATAAGTGAGGGGAGGAATGTAGACCGACCAGTAAACAGAGAGCTTCGCCTTACAGCTCAGCTCTCTCTTCACCACAACGGACCGGAACGGAGTCCACAATACTGCAGACGCTGCACCAATCCGTCAATCTCACGCTCCGTTCTTCCCTCACTCCTGAACAAAACCCAGAGATACTTGAACTGTTTGTTTGCAACAAGTACATTTAACATGTTAATACCAGACACGTTACGAAACTTTGTAAAATATTTTCACTTCTTCAATTATATAAAAAGGCAGTTGAGCTTGTTTAATAGAACCACCACCTCAATATGACTGATTTGGATTGATCTTCATAGACGGCATCTTCTACGACTGGCAGAGCTTCACAACACTCATCCTGTGAACGTGAGGGATGTGAAACTCCTTTTGCTTTTAACTTTCAGAACTGCAGCTCTGAACGACTGACGTACATTTCATCATCACCGTTATGTGCGTTATCTGTTTATATTTGACGGTGCAAGAGAACAATATGATGAACGTTCCGTCACGTTTTGATTTGAACCCCCTGAATAAAGGTTCAGTCTTTAATAATTATTAAAAAGCCACATTTCCCCCCTCTCACATCTGATGGCTGAAACAAATCAAACTATTAGGGGGCTCATCTCTGCTGGCTTGCAGCTGTTGACTGAAGTGAAGAGCTCGAGATATTTTAAAACCGAAAACCAATCCTCCCATCTGCCTCATCCGATGAAACGGGATCCAGGATGCGAACGCGTTCGTCGCTCCGCTCTCGGTGACGGATGAAATTTGAGGCAAAACGAGCCGCCGTGGCGATGACAACTGCAATTTCACATTTGATACCAAAATAATTAAACATGACGGATGCTTGTCATGCTGAATGGACCTCTGCCAGGGTGTGGTGCATGCACTGAAAAAAAGACACTTTGCACATAAAGTGACGCAGCTATTTTTAATGGCTCTCCGAACCAAATACGTTGAAAGACCCAAAGCAAGACCTTTTTACATTTATGCAATATATGATTTGAAGTATTTATGAGCACAAGGATGGAAATATAGTTTATATTTATTTACAAGTGTGTTTAATTAGAAACGCATCTGTTTTTCTGTGTAAATGTTAGTAAATGTTATTCGTTACAGTTTGCAATGCAAATCTGGATTTCCTTTTATTATTCTGACTGGTTTCTTTGCATGTTGCAGCTGAACTGGATTTAAATGCAGCTAAATTTTCTCCGACACGGTTTAAAAAATGTTTCAAACTGTTTTAAAGCACAGATCAGGGTGGTGACTATTAACACATCAAACAAACAAGGGTATAGATTAAAAAAAGGAAATAAAATTCTGCTGCTCATATCCTGTTATGTCAGCTCATGCCACACCTCAGCTATAAATATGTTGAGTTTTGAGGTTTGCCACCTCAGTTTGTCTGCTGACGGCTTGTGTTTGTACTACTTGGTTTTATCAGGCTTTTTTTGTTTGTTGTTAGTCCGTCATAAAAACTGATGATTTTCATAACTCTTTATTTAGAGGCCAACAATGAGGCTAACTTCAAACTCAACATGTGGACTGAATAACCCCGTTGGTTTCTTGCAGTTTAAGTTTTTCCTATGTGAGGGAAAAAAAAAAAAATCAAGACCAAAAAATAAAATAAATGCGATATCAAGCTGTTACGTCATTAAAAAAAAAAAACAACTTACTGATCAAGTTATTTTTTGTACTTTGACGCCACCTAGTGGACGATATCAGAACACCAATTATTACAGAAATATTCACTTTAAACCTAATTTTTAAAGATATGCAACTAATTTACACTTGTGGAAAAGTTGTAAACCACTACTAATTTATTCATATTTTTCTAATAAGGACCCAGATGTTTTTAATAATCTTTTAAAGTTGATCGATTGTTCTTCAGGCTTTGTGAGAGTTTTTGAAAAAAGTTGACCTGGCTGCTTTTTCTGCCTATCCCCGTTTTGGATTTAAGAATTTAAAAAATGCACAAGCCGAGGACTAAAGAAGACATGTCAAACCTGAAAAGAACTACCCACAGTATTTTGTGTCAAACTGGGTTATCTGAAAATTTTCACTGGTTCAACAAAAGAAAATGTTGTTGTGGCAAGCGGCTATGACCAAAGTGCATCAAATCCTACTTAAAATCACTAAGTTGTCAGTTGTGAAGACACAACATGTTACTCTTGGAGTTTAGGAGCCTTTTTTATTACTGAATGATATAAAAATCAGTCTTAAAAGACAAAAATATCTTCTGAAGGTCACGTTTGTGTAAAAACGTTGGAAAAGGAAGTTAAAAAAAGCAACTACATTTCAAATAAAAACTTTGAAAGACCTGAAAGCTTGAAGAACTAATAACCAAGATCACTTTAAAAACTACAGGTCTGGTTTTATTAAAGCACAAAATAGACACAAGGGATTGCTTATACCGTTCACACTGTGCTGTATAAATGACAGATTAAAATAATCTTTGAAGTGATTTTTTTCTCTTTTCTCCAGGTGAACCTGATCAGATTTTAATTTCTCTTGCAGTAAAGTTAGATTCTTGGGCAAAGACTGAGACAAGACGTTTTCTGCTTCTTTTATTTCTTTTTTTGTATTTTTAACTAAATAAGTGCATAACTTTTCCTTTTACTTAAATGTTGATAAGAATGTTATATACATGTTGATGAACTACAAGTCAGCGCTGCAAGAATTTATAGGATTTTTAGACAGAAAAATGAAAAAGGTGCAACTTAAATCCTTTAATAGCTGCAGTAAAGATTATAAATACGCACCTCATACAGAATATACACAAAGATGATTAAGTAGCGTGTGTAAAGCTCTCAGACCACCAGGCTTTGGCACAAGTCAGTTAAAATGTACAACATGACTGCTTGTTTTTAAACAGATGGTGGAACTCCAGGTAGCTGAGGCGAACACGGTCAGACAGGCAAGTTCATGGCACACACAAAAAAAAAAGACAACAGGAGAAGACACTTTGTCACATTCAGAGAGAAAAGTTCAGAACCTGAGAAGTTCAATATCCTTACAAACAGATGAACGAACTTTGGTTGACAAAAAAAAAAAAAAAAAAAGAATAAGCAGGTCAAGTTTTATTACA
>JARVGS010000979.1:7460090-7473708 GCA_031762315.1 Hypsolebias antenori | reverse complement strand
AGTTACGGCAAAATCGGGTTACGAACGGGCCGTAGGAACGGAACCCGTTCGTAACTCGGGGACCACCTGTATATATACAGTATATACATATACATATAGAAAGTGTATTTTATAAGGCATAAGTACTTGTTTCACACCCGGATGTAAGCGTTATGATTAAAATAAATAAAAACCCGTTTTCAACCATTAAAAAAAAAGCCTTAAATAAGGTTACAAACATGTCTGTGTACCACACCTACTGTACATACAATACAGTATACGTTCATACGTTACCAGGCCATGTAAAGAAGCTGATGTAAAAATTATATTTGAGTAAACTGTGGGAAAGACAGGAAAATCCTCACACACTTTCTAAATGAGCAGAGATGATTACAGCTTTATTAACCTTTAAGTTGACCTGACATCATCTACTGCTAATTAACGCACAACTATAAACAAGACCGTTGCTTCCCACACAACAACAAAAGATGTTTATGTCCTCATCCATGCCGAGTATCTGTTCTTACAGGAAGGTCACTAATATTCATGCTTCATGCGTCACGAACACAAACCCTGCAGGCAGGCAGTGATGGTTTTCAGCTGTTTGCACCGCTCACGTCAGCAGAGCAACGTTACAGTCTCTGTCATTTCTGGGGTTTAGTTAACGAAGGGTTAAGTCAACCAGTGGTGAAGTCTGGCAGCGGTTTAAATTACCAGGACACGTTTCACAAGTTCAATTAAAGAATCACAAAAAGTGTGGCGCAGCTTTTCATCCTACTTATACGGCACAGCGCTCAACTTTTCCCACATTCAGGGGTTTCGTGTGCAGACTTTTAGGAAACCACGAGTTTATTCCCCATTTGGAATAAGGCTGTAACGAGAAAATGTGAAAAAGGTGAAGCTGTCGATACTTTCTGCCTTTCTCGTACATAAACGTTTAGACTCTGGTTATATTTTTGTACTTTTAGGAAATACAACGCGTTCTTTATGAAATATTTTTTAATTACGAGGAAACAACTCATTCTACTTTAGGGGATTTATGGTTAATCTATTATTTAAGAACGAGCCACAAAGCTCCATGAAAACACCCAGAAAACACTGCAGTGTCAATCAAAATGGGTCTAGTGGTGGGTCGGGAGAAGGTCTGAGCTCAGAACCAGTTCTTTTCCTTAGAACCAGATTCATAGAAAGAAAATTTGGTCTTACAGCATCATCCACGTTGTTCCAGAGGGAAAAACCCAAACTTGTCTGTGGTTTTGGACCAAACATTTCCATTTGTCTGACTGGGATGTTTTAAAAACCTCAGCCTGTGGGGCATCACCATTTGAAAGAGCTGCGTTCACAATCATTTTATCAACCTCGTTTTTAATGGTTGCCCTTTTTCAAAGTTATACTGTCGTCTTCCATGATGTTCTACAAAAATCAAGTACAAATCTCGTTTGTAATGTTCATAAATACCAGTTAGCATTTGTAAAAGTGGAGCGGCAGTAGAAAACGAGTTCATCAGCACTGCGGGCTGTTTACAAAGCAGACAGGTGATGTGAACTCTCCTCGCACCGTGGTCGTCTTTAGACAGTCAGACTACAGCAAAGGGAGGCTCAAACTGGACGTACTGGAGCTAAACTAACGTGTTTAAAGCAACGTACTGTGGAGGCTCTTTAGCTGTGAAACTCCAGCCTTTAATTCACTTTTGATCCAACTCAGCACCTGGTGGTAAATGGGTCATTTTACTTCCTGTAATGTTTTCTGCCCCGACGTTAGGAGCTTTTTAAAGGGAAAGACTCAGGTGTGTTTTCAGGTTGTGCTCTTGGCAACACATGAACAAGTCTGTACTAGTTGCAGATAAAATAATGGAACATTATTGGAAAGCCAGGAAAGGACACAGAGACGGCAGAGTTTGTACTTCAGGCGGTGCTTCTCGTCAACTACAGCACCTGCTCCAGGTAGGCAGACAGCAGGAGGTCAGGAGGCAGAAACTCCTCCTGTTTGTTCACCACTTCAGTCTGACGTGACCCGTTGTAGGTGATGCCTGGAGGTCCAAAACAACAACACCCGTCACTCTCGACACATTAATGCGGGAAAACTAAAACCCTGTGTGGTAATTTGTGAAATTCGAGTGTGGCTTGTGGGATTTCCACTCACTTGCAGAGACGAGGTCCATATACTGGCAGATGGCGTGAAGCAGCAGCCTCTCAAAGCTGTTTCACAAACACAGAAATGACAGACTTGACTCATCAGCGTCATCTTATCTTTTATAATCAATTCAAGTATTAATGCAGCTTTTGTCGTCTCCCACTTTCCCTGCATGGATCAATACAATTTGTCTATTTAAGGCCAATTACCTGCCAGTTCCTCACATCCAGCTTTTGTTTGTGTGCTGCTGCTGCGGGGACGAGTCAGCTTCTCTGCGAACGTTTGATCTAATTTAATGGAAACTGCTTTTCCAGGTGGGTAAAGAACGCTAAAGCTCATCAGTGTGGGCACTCAGCCTTCATTGTTTGCCAAGCGCTCGGGACTCGGAACGGTGTTGACGCAGTCTAAAAAGCTGCAGTGAGGTCTGAGTGATGGGATCGAAGCGTTGTTTGGAGCCAGAAAAGTTCATCCTCAAGACTCGTAGAAGAAAGTTCAATGTAAGAATCTTTTATGTTTAAGAACACAAACACTGTCCAGAGTTGTTGCTGCATTTACAACAATGCTGAAGACAAACTACTGGGTTTAAACCAGTAGTTCTCATACTGTGGGGAGCAAAACCATATGGGGTCCGAGGCTGTGCCAAGAGGGGGTGTGATGTCACGCAATGGAACATAGAAAACCTGAATTTATTTTAAGGGACGCACAAAACAACTAACAGCTCGTCTATCTATGACTGTATTTGTTATTTTCCTCATAGCAGAGTGTATGTTTGGAAAATGGAGAAGTGCGTTATCGCTAAAATCTAATATTTTTAATGGAGGATCGTTAAACTGATTTAGTTCCTGTTTTAATGAAAATACGAGGGAGATGTCCGTCACACATTTAACGTGTCGAAGCTTCAAGTTGACCCAGCTGAGGCGAGTTCTGCTCCACGACCCGACGCTCGCTTCATTTCTAAAAGCTCGTGTTGCAAAGCTGCTGAAAAATGATTAGCCTGTTTGAGGTTTGCTGTTTCTGCTGCTTTAGTTCTTCAAATTAAACAATATTAACACTAAAAGTCGTATTTTTGTATGCCTAAGGATATGATGAAACTTTTTTTTTATTAAAAGGGTCATTCCTACTATTCGGTGCCTTTTGAGTCCCCATGCCATAACGTGGTATATTTTGTTTAAAGGTGGGTTAATATTTATTTTATTAATCTCATCTTATATGTTTGACTCAGCTCTACCATAAAACATAAACATATGTACACAAGATGAATTTATTTAAAATAATTAAATCTAATTTTAAATGCAACTTGGGTTTACTGCCATGTCCCCTTTCATGTTTCCTGAAATTAAGTTACAATTCTAAGTAATAAAAATAAAAATATATTTTTTAAATAGAACTATTTATAATAGTTCTCATCCAATGACTTTTTATGATAACAAAAATATTTTTTATGCTTGAATTATTTAAACTAAATTGAGTCCCTGAGTCAACTGTCCACCCCGTTCCTCTAAAATACCCATCACCCCATCCCTCCAAACTGCTTCTTTAGTCACGTTTCTCATAGAAAGTAGATGTTTTATGGAGGGAACCCATCTACAAGAAGCAGGGTAAACTCCAGTGAAAAGTTTTGTGTGTTTGTAGTTTGTCATAAATATTTGCAGACTTTATATTACACTGAATATAAACAAGGTTTTGGTGATTTGTATGTGCTAATTAATGCCTATTTTTAATGTTTATGTCACCAGTATGTTGTTTTTTTCTTGTGCTGAGGTTTTCTTGCAACCTCACACTGTGTCCCATCAAGGACACAGTATGAGGTATGATTTTATTTTTTATTTTTTACCTCCTCTTTCTTCATGTTTTCCCTTTTCCTTATCTAAACAAAAAGGGCAGCGCTTCCCATGAGGCTGCAGCCTCAGACACTCCCGTCTACCCATGTTTGTTCGCTTTGGACGGCTGTACTAAAATGTAATTTCGTTGCGCTTCTGTGCAATGACAACAAAGCTGATTCTGAATTCTGATTCTAAGCTTGCTTTGATTTGGAAGTTTCTGTTACGCAACTGTACTGTGATGATGTAATGCATTTAATGATCAAACATTAAACTGTAAGTTTTTTTTTCTTGCATTGATTCTGTTAAATTTGTTTTCCTGAGCCAGACCCAAAAACAAAAACAAACAAAAAAAAAAGCTTGACAACCAAACAAAAATACAAATTTGAGTCTTATAAAAATCCCACATGCTTTGTATGAACATTGACTGATGATAAAATAAAAGAAGATGAGAAATGACGGTGCAGATTTCTGAACCTACACGCTCACAAAAGACTTATCGGTACCTTAGCAGCTTTTAGTAAAAGAAACCAATCCCAGTGACGACCTGCGAATATTCAGACAACAGAAAGAGCGTTTCTACCTGCTGCCGAGGATGGTGGTGTAAACAGACTGAGGCTCAGCGTTGAAGAAGCTGAGGAGGTTTTCTTCAAGAACTTCCAGCGTTCCCTGAGAAAAGAAGGGGAGCGAAGTTAGAGGTTTTTAATCTAGACAATCTCAGTTTGTGCTCAAAGAAAGTACAGCGCTTCAGCAGCAGATTTGTAAAAGTTCAGATTTCTTCCTCTTTTCACACGATCTTCCACCGCTGAGAACGTTATGAGCTGTTCAGATAACGGGAGGCTGGAGCTGACGCACATCCTGCCACGACTCGACAATCTGAAGCCGAATCTTCTGTTCAAAGTGTTTTGACACAAAACATCTGAAGCAGTCCGACAGATATAAGAATCTGGATTTATGATTGGGAGAAAATTTGATCTGAAACTAATGTGACAAAAGAAAAAGAAGAGCGCACATTACTAATACTCAGCTGACCGACACGTTAAAAATGTATTTAAAACGTCTGATTCGGTTCATTCATATCGGCAACTGTTTTTAAGAGGCAGGTTCAAATAAAGGGATAAAAGGGTTTAATTTTTAATTTATCAATCGTTAATTAACAGTCATGTAAATTAGTTTTCTAACAAAAGGGAGGAAAATTTCACAAACTTTGAGAAAGTTTAATAAAACGCACAACAAAACCAAACTGGCTGTGTCTGCATTAAAGACGATTCAAAATAAACATTTTACTTATTAAAAAAAAAAATTAAAACAAAATATTCAGAATGTTTTTGGTGTTAGCTAGCAAAGGGTTACACAGACAGATTAATAAAACATAAATAAAAATTGTTCAACAACGAAAGAACACACATCTTCCACATTCCAAGCCACAAGTTTTACACGTGTCTTTAAGTAGTGAACAACAATAATAATAATAGATTAAATCTTTATGATCACATTTAAACCTCCAGAAGCTAACGGGTAATTAGCATAAACTTTCTAAGCTCCGTGGGAGAAACGATGAAGAAACGACACCTACCATAGGTATTTGTTTGCGCTTTAGAGTCGCACGAAGCCGGCGGTCGATTCTTAGGAAGCAGCCCTGAGCAGCAAAGGCAGGATATACTGTGAAGAGATGAGCGCCCGTCAACCAGACAGCTGTGTGCACAACAAACAACACAAACAAACAAACAACCGGCGAGGCTCACCATTCCTTTGGTCTTTGAGGATCTGGTTGGTGGTTTTCCTCCGGGCCTCCTCCTGCTCCAGCAGAGACAGCAGCCTCTCCTGCTCCTCACCAGAGCAATTCATGAAGTCGTTCCACGGCTACAACAAAGCAAAGTTTAGTTTGACTGGTAATGTTGGAGAGACGCCAAACTGGACCACAGCTCCCAGATAGCTCTGTCAGATGAACACCTATCTTCACCAGCATACCTCTCTGTAGTTTCCGTTGGTGTGGGCTTCAGTGAAGATGGATGGGATGGCGGGGTTACTGCAAACCTCCAGATCATCTTTGGAGCACTCCTCCTTCTCAAGGAGATTGTCAAGATAGCGTGCTAACAACAAAACAAAAGAAAAACAAACAAATATAAAAAAAAAACCACACAGCAAGAGGTGACGTGACCAAAGCAAAATGTTAAAGAGCCCGTCGAGGAGACATGAGGACATGCACCATATCTTATATTAACATAGACTTTAAAACCTTTTCTGCTCCTTTACTGTTATTGTGAATGATGTTAAATGTTTACATGATCCTTTCTCTGATTCTTCAGTGATTGCTGACGGTTCTCCAAAGCTTTGCAATAAATAAGATGAAGTCCACACCTGATCATTTCGGGAAGCTTTTTATTCACAACAATTTGGCGCCACAAACAGACGTCTGATCAGCCTAGAATGGAAAACGTCCACCCCCTCAACCACAACTGTAGGTTTGCAGAGAGACGAGGGGCTGGCTGCAGGGGCCCGTGATCATCACCGCTGGGACCCAACGGACTTTGATTCCGAACTGACCAGGCGAGACTTCATCCAAACAAATAATTGGTGTTAATAATTAAGGGGTTTGGTTCACTGTGGAGCTCAAGGGGCTCAGAAGGTGCTCGTTGGGTTTGTAAAATCCGTACTGGGGCCTTCGGTCTGACAGGATTGAGTTCCTGGGCAGAACTGCCTTGACTGGTGTGAAAACAACAGAGGTTTTGAGTAAAACCAGGAAGTTGTCAGTCCCCGAAAGTCCAAGTCTGCGTTTCATTGAACTTGCCTTTTTGCCTTACCGACTGTGGCAAAAACAACGGACTTTGCCAACTGTCGGCAGGAAAAGAAATAAAGGAAAGTTTACGACAGAAGTTGAAGAATAAATCAAAACAGCTGCTGGTCCCCCAGCAAACGCCACGGTTTTGTTTTTTTTTTTTGTTTGTTTTTTTCAAGAAAACATGTTGGTTAAACGTGAGTGTGGGACAAAATATGTGACTGTGAAAAGAAAAATGAGGTGGAACCAGACTGAGACGAGACGGACTGACAGGCCAGACAGAACTTTAGCTGACGACCATCACAGACTGAGGTGTGGCCGTTTCTTTTTATACTTTATATTTTTGCTATGTTGGGGCATAACTGGGACATTGTGTACACAATTTCATTCCACCTCATGTACCATGTATGCAAATGACAACAAAGAAACTTGAACTTGAAGGCTTATTTCATCATGACATGAACTGAAGTTGCTGATGGAAATATAGTTGAACAAGGATATGTTTTGTTCTGATGCAGGAGTGTTTTGTTGTTCTGTTCACTGTACGAACTGCTGACCAAAATAAATATGAAGAAGTCCACACTTGATGATTTTGTGGTGACCACAGCAGAGGGGAGCAGCCAAAGGAAACTAAACCTGTATAATGAGCTTATTTTTACTTTCACACAGTCCGCTTTTAGTCTCTTTTACTTCCTGCCCCATTCAGCTAGTGGTGAATTTGATAATCTGATCTGCTGAAATGACAACTTACTGTTTTCCTGTCGACGAAGGCTCTTCTTGCCTTTTGCACGTGGGATGAGTTCAGAGTTACGGATGGCTTGATTTATGTAGAACTGCTTCTTCTTGGCAGGAGACACTCGCTTGGCAGGAGAACATGGCAGCGAGATGCAGTTGCGTTCCTCTATCAGGCTGGAGAAACAGAGAACAAGAACATCTGTGTGTTTTAATCACACACATGGAGGAGAACATAGCAGCCGCTCATCTCAGACTGTTTCTTTCATTCATTTAAAACTTATTTGGGTATAAATGCTGACACAAAGTATACTATAAAATGTTAAAATGATGGGGAAAATATGAATTATTGTGTTTTTAGATGAGATGTAAAATCATAAATGATTGGAGCCTGTCTTGAATAGTCAGAACAGTTTGTCCCATGTTAGAAGCTTAAGGTGCACCTGTGGACAGGTAAAGGTAAATAATCATGAGAGCCAAGGGATCTAGACAGCACATAAGCCTGCAGGAGGTCATCCATAAGAACCCACCCATTCAGTGCCTTATTGAAGGTCATCAACAAAACCTTAAAATAAAAAAAATAAAAATGGGGAGACGTAACTTAAGCTTGGACAACTTGTTCAAAGTGTTTAAAATTTTTTAAATCATTTCTCCTTGTATTGAACACTTCTCTGTTGTTTAAGTGGATCAGGGAGGAGACTCAAATGTAGGTCAATGTGTTTGTGTTTCTGTCAGCTGCTAACTTTAACCAGAGCTGATGCTTTTCTTAGTCTGGAACCTGAATACTACTATCAGAACACGTAATTCTACCTGGGTTTGTTTGTTTAGGTTTCATCCGGACCTTTAAAAACAAAATGTGGCTTTAATGAGGCTAGCCTGTATAAATAAAGGTTGAATGAAAAATTAATTTGCTGCAGATTTATAAAGCAGAAACTCTTAATAACTTACAGATGTCTGTTTTCTCTTCCGTGATGTTTTTAAGCCAATAGCTGGCAGGGGAAACATATTGTGAATTCGTAATGAATTAAGTTGTTTACGGGACAACTAATTTTAACCGTAAAAGAATAAACAGTGAAGGCTAAATGACAGTTCAGCTGTCTCCTAAAACATCAAGATCTGAGTTACAAAAGAAACACTGGTGAAAACTTGTAAAATTTAGTAAACAATCACTCAGCCTAGGAGTGTTTTATCCGAAATAAATACGACAAAAAGACTCAAAACACACATCAAATGAGTTTCAGACTGTTCTGGCTAACGCTAATCTTAATGTAGCTAGCTCAAATTCAACACAAATTCGCACTCACATATACTCCCGTTCTTCATTGTTGTCAGTCAAAACGACCATTTTACTTAAGTAAAAAAAACAGAGAGTCCTCACCGATAGTATGACAAAAAAAAAAGACACAAAGTAAGCACGAAAACAAATGTCAAAACATCGAAAAGTGCTGTTAGCTTTTAGCTTGGGGGCTGTGTAATCTAACCGTGTATAACAGTTTCAAAGATAGGGAAAGAAAGTGAACACTCACTCCGTTTCACTTTACAACGTCGACCTACATTTTAACGTACATAGATCATTTATTAGACAGAGGCTTACTTTGGCAGAAAAATCCTACAATACTACGACTACTACTGATGATAGAAATAATGTCAGTTTTTATAATTTATTAATAATCAGAAAATCTCGTTTAATTTTTCGATTACTGGTAATAAAATTTTTACTTTGTGAGACATATTTTCAGCCATTTATTTTTAGTTTTATTTTAACTCATTTTAATAGTTGTTAAATGTTTGCTTAAAATTTACCTATTGTGTTTAAAATTTCGCAGCAGAGAAATATAATGTGATCTGATGTGTCTAATGTTTTGTCTGAATCTGTTTATGTAAAAAAATGTCTTGTTAAACGCCAAAACATGCTTGGTCCACTATTTCTAAAATTAACCCACTTTTTGACCATTATTAATGCTCAAATGCTAATTTTATCAAGTTACTGTTAGTGGCAACCTTTTCTTTAATCACAAGTGTTCAACATTACAGACATTAAAGAACATATTTTTATATTTGATGTGGAGAAAGAGAAATAAGCACTTAAAAAATAAAACCTCAATGAAACGTGAGTCTCTTGATTTGAATGAGGTATAGAAATCAAACATTTTATTTCCTTTCAGAAAAAAAAACATTTACAGCATATACAGCTTTTCAAAATATGATCTTACATGGAGGTATATATAGCAAAAAAAAAAAAAAATCCAGCTTTATTTTACCTATCTGAAACCTGTTTGCATCATTTCAGTACATCTGTCTGAAGATCGCAGCTTATGCAAAACAAAGAAATAAAAAAACAAGTAAAAGAATGAAAAGCAGCTCTGAGCTGCACGTTCAAACTCAGATTTAATCGTTAAAAGGTCCATTCACAGACGGAAGTTGCACACATCACTTCAGTTATACAGTAACAATCTTTAAAATGTGTAACAGTGCGTTTCAGCAGCAGCCTGTTTTAGACATTCAGCAGACCTGTTTGGTTTATAGAAGCAAAATACAGTTTATCATAAAACATTCCTTCTTCAAAGCCCATATATTTTTGACCATTTTCAGTTGATCAATATTATTTCTTTGATTGGATTTGGAAAGTTTGGCATACAGTCAAATCAACACGGAGCCACACCTTTATGTCTAAAGCTTTTCAGGATGAGAAGAAGTCCTTGTTTGATTAAAAAAAAAAAACACATGACCTATAGAGACATGGATAAATTACAGCACGATCAAAAGACAAATAAATAAATACATATTGGATTTAAAAACAAGATGATTAAAAGAGGTAAGAAACCCAGTGAATTATCCTGTAACATCATGTAAAATGCTCAAGATATTTAAATAAAATTGCCCTTATAAAAGCATGTAACAATTGTAATCAGCTGTTTCAGAGCAGCAGCAGCAGCTTCTGTCTTAATAAAGTGCTCTCTGGAATAAAACTTTAAATAGTCAAGTGATAAGAGTCCTGAGAAACATAACTCACTGTTTGTACTCTGATCTCTGCATAATATTATTTTATAATAAATAATCCACTGGTTTGCAAGAAGAACCAGTCTATGCCACCAAGGCTGGTTTCACTCTTCTGGGTGAAGTATCCTGATGCCTTGGTTGTTGATCCATCAAGGTTCTTGAAGGGAGGCTCCGACTGGTTGTCAATCCTCAGATTCAGGAGGAACAGTGTGGCTTCCATCCTAGTCCTGGAATAGTGGGGACCAGATCTTCATCCTTGCTGAGTGGCTATGGGTTCATAGGAGTTTGCTTCTCTGGTCTTCATGTGTTTTGTAGATCTGGAGAAGGCTTATGACCATGTTCCTCAAGGCGTTATGTGGGGGGGTGCTATGGGAGTATGAGGTGTCTGGGTTGCTTTTAAGGGCTATCCAGCATAACCGAGGCAGGAGCTGTGTCCACATTCTTGATACAACATGGAGCTCATTCCCAGCGCAGGTTGGACTCTGCCAGGGCTGTCCCTTGTCTCCGATCCTGTTTGTGGTGTTCAGGGACAGGATCTCGAGATGAAGTCAGGGAGAGGAGGGAGTCTGGTTTGGGAACCTCAGGGTCTCATCACTGCTTTGTGTGGATGAGACCTTCAGCGTGCACTGGGGCAGTTTGCAGCTGAGTGTGAAGTGGCTGGCAGTTCCTCTAAGTCTGAGATCATGGTTCTCAACCAGAAATGGGTGGATCGCCCCCTCCCGGTCAGGGGGAGACTTTGCCTCAGGTGGAGGTGTTCAAAGTACCGGTATTTGGGCGTCTTGTACATGAGTGATGGTAGAACAGAGCAGGAGATGTATCAACGGATTGGGGCTTCGTCCTCAGTAATGACGGCATTGCTTCGGTCTGTCGTAGTGAAGAAAGAGCTAAGTTGAAAAGCAAAGCTCTTGATTCACTGGTCTGTCTACATTCCAGCCCTCACCTATATGGCCATGAGGTTTTGATCATGATGGAAAGAACGAGATCCCGGATACAAGCGGCCAAATTGGGCTTTCTTCGTAGAGTGGGCTGGGCTCAGCCTTAGAGAAAGAGTGAGGAGCTCTGTCATCCGGGGGGAGCTCGGAGTAGAGCCGCTGCTCCTCTGCATCAAAAGGAGTCACTTGAGGTGGTTTGGGCATCTGGTTAAGATGCCTCATGGACGCTTACCTTTAGAGGTTTTCCGGGCACCTCTTGCTGGTAGGAGGCCCCAGAGAAGATCCAGAAGTCGCTGGAGGGATTGTGTATTTTCTCTGGTCTGGGAACACCATGGTATCCCCCAGGACGAGCTAGAAAATGTCGCTGCGGACAAGGATGTCTTGGTTTCTCTCCTCGATCTGCTGCCTCCGTGACCCAACTTCTAATAAGTGGTAGAAGATGAAGAAGTAGATCAAGATGATTTGAAGAAGTTATTCTGATGTTGTCAGTTTTATGATCCCACATCACGGGTATAAAGCTACAGACGTGTGATGAGGTGAACAAGGCACAAGCAGCCATTATGAAGAAGGATTTCCTTCTTTTCTTATTACCGTAAACTTGAGTCTATTCTTTAACAGCTTGGTTGTGTCATGTTGCTGCGAACCCTGCAGAGTTCAAATAAACAAACAGAGAAATCACAAGCTTCTGTGTGTCTTTGGTCCACCTGTGGAGCACCAGTCTGCTTCACAGCGAGCTGTCCCGAGAGGTGGTGCCGACTATGAAGAGTGCAGAGGGATCTTTGTTGGAGCTCTCCTTTTTGTGTTTGGAGCTTCGGCGTGTACTGGATTTCCTCTGAAGCCCACAGTTACTGCTGCTCGTCTCTTGGGTCTTCTCCTCAATCTGAGGGATTTGGCTCATAGGCACACTGCTGTTTGTGTTTCCATCAGACTCGACCTTGCTGACCTTTGTCTTTTTCTGTTTAGCTGCTTTTGGTTTGGCGTCAGGTGATTCTGCAGGAAGCTGCTGCGATTTCTTCAGCTGAGGTGTGACCAGTGTTTGTGGATGGATTACGGGAGGGTTAATCTGGGGAACGAAGTTGACTTGGGCTGCACCGTTGCTGATGACCACATCTGTGAGACAATTGTCATCCGTCTGCTCCTTCGCAAAGCTGATAAATACCTACAAAAATGAAAAAGCAGTGTGAAGATGGCGTCATTTCTCAGCACAAATGTATCAGTGATGAGCGCTCAGGATAATAACATCCAGTCTCCTCTACTGCTGAACACAGATTAAGGTGGTATCTCACTGCGACTGTTCAAAACAAGCTGGAGACTCAAAATTATGCGAGGTTTTGTGAAAAAATAGTCAAACATTCAGTTGAAGCCTCTCTGAAATAAATGAGTGCGAGTCATGCGACCATTTTAAACACGTTTAAACAATGCTGTTTAAACAATGTTCGATAATCCCAGTTTATTTTATGAACACGTTTAGCAAAACTGTATTCTAGACTGCGCATTATTTTGTTGCACACCTTTGCTAACATCACACCTGCGTCAGATCGCTTTGTACCCACCTGGGAAGCTACACCCACGTTTGTTTATTATTTATTAGAGTGCATCTTTGGCATAAAGGTAGGCAGATCTGAACCACTTCTTCTGTAAATACTATTTATCAATGGTGCGGTTTTTAGACCTGAATTTGACCGTGGATATTTTCTGTCAGCACCTTCTATGTAGGCGTCATAAACAGCTCTAGCACTCTTGAAACGGTTTGGGAACACCCAGGACAAAAATGAGATGCTTTTCAGACGCAGTTGTGTTGGATCAATTTAGTGCATTTTCACAAACAAACAAAAACAACAACAACAAAAAAAAAAAACCTGTCAGATAAAGACTGTCCTCATTTAGTGGCAGAGTAAAAGCTGTTACCTAGAATCTGTCTCAAACACTTCTCAGTTTAGTTTATGTAATGCTAGAGAGCTAGAGCCATATTTTTTTAAGAACTGTCATCTGTTTTTTCCTCTTTTTTTCCTTTTTTCTTTTCCCCTCTTTTTTCACTTTTTTCTCCTTTTTTTCCTTTGTTTCCTTCTTTTTTCTCCTTTTTTTCCTTTTTCCCTTTTTTTCCCCCTCTTTTTTTCTTTAAAAAAACTGCCATCTGTTTATTTTTTACTACATTAAGAAAACATGTACAGGTAACCCCCGGTTTCCGGCGTAGTTCCGTTACACCGGCCCGGCCGGATACCGAAAAAGCCGGTTACCGGAAC
>JARVGS010000979.1:7434969-7450144 GCA_031762315.1 Hypsolebias antenori | reverse complement strand
TTCAACCTTTATTTAGGCAGGTTAATCTCATTGAGCCTCGAGGACTCATTTACAAGAGAGACCTGGCTGCAAACTAAAGATCCCGGCCGGAACGCTCTTATTTTGACAGGGTGCGTTCCGGCAACTGTTTGCTTGGATGCGGCAACTCTCCGGCTTACTAATGATAACGTTATTAACAAATATGACTGCCTTGAACGAATAAAACTTATATTGAATATGTAAACTGAAAATAATTACATAAACACTCATTTTAAACACAACAGACGACACAACACAACTTCTTAATATCACATACGACCATCTGCCCCTTCACTTGAAGCATTTCCACCTCTGTCCTTAAAACAATCTCTGCCCCTAAAAGAGTGGTGGGGATGAGTGCATGGAGGTTTCACTTGTGGAGTCGGACAGCAAATTCAGCAGAGAAGAGTTGGCTCGGAACCATCAAGTAAGGTGGGGGGGGGAGGATTTGACTGTTTACAAATGTAGGTGAACGTAGATGTTTAACAACCCATTAAAATACACCAAAATGCAGGAAATTGCATTTCCTTTATTCAAAATTTTCTGGGGGAGGACCCCCCAGACCCCACCCCTCACCCTCGCCATCAGCCCGCCCACTATTAGCATTCCAGCATTGATAGACTTACAAAATAAGACCTGGCAGAGATGACAAATCGGTGCTGATCTGACAGCAAACTGACCTGTGGAGGAGGAAGTCCACCCGCACCCTCGGGACATTCAGGAAGCATCCGGCGGATGTCCTCTGTGCTGCACTGACAGTCTGGTGAGGGTTTGTTTCTGCTCCAGTTCCCTCTGCTGAACATCTTCCAGGTGGAGAAAGGCACATGGGGCCTCATGAACTGGTCCCCCCTCTCACTTTCACACTCAGGACTTCTGCACCAGATGTTCAATGTTAGGTTTGAGCACTTTTAACAAAAGTAAATACAAAATTGTGGAAATAAATTTGGTAAAAAATTTTAGGGTTTGATTTCAACAACATAATGAGAAAAGTTGAAAAGTGTGCTTACCATTACGTCACACTGACTTAAAAACAAACTGCTTTAATAGTTTAAGAAATGAAAACAGGTCTTGCTGCAGAACTGTGTGAGAGGACTACATTTTCTAACACTGAATGCAAAATTTCAGCTGCATCTGTTTCTGTCTCACTTTGTTCTTTGTAATAAACCACACATTTACAGACTTGGACTTCAATCAGACCCATCACATCCAGACTTTGGGTTTATGAAACCTCTCTGCTGTAAGGTGTGTATGGTGAGGGCAGACTTTGTCCTGCTGAAAAAAGAGACCGTACCTTCATGGTAGTACTGTATGTCTTTTAGATTTTAGATTTTTTAATTGAACCAATTACCAGGAAAATTTAATGTTTTCAAAAAATGCAACATGCTATGCCTTACCTCTGTAATTTATTAGTTTCTAAAATCTTTAAAAGTGCAAAAATACATAATTTTCAAACCAAATTCATTGTGTTTTGAAAATACAAACACAGGCACTGACTTTTCAGTCTTCTACTACCGGTAACAGTAGAGATGGGCTTGCACATCTTTTACATGTAAAACCTGATGTGTGTTTTACTCCAAAGTAGCTGAAAAATAAAATCAACCGATTACAAACATCTTTCTGTCCAAGATGGCCTTGTGCATAAATAGTGCTTAATTTTTTTAAATTTTTTTTTTTACTAATTATAACATAGGGTTTCTGCACGTTTCAGTCTGTTGTATTTAAAACTTTTTGGACTATTTGAAAATCATTCTCATTCAAATGTAAGATCTAACTAAATGGCAAAAATATACCGCATATTCAGAGCCTTCAAACCAAATCAAATCTAAATCATTAAACAAACAAACAAAAAGACAGAAGAAGCAATGAATAAATGAAAGTTTGAAGATGTACTTTAAGATATAAGACTGAGTTTGTTTGTGGCTCCTTGGAATGATGAAGTTTTTTGGATGAAAGACGAAACGTTTCAACAAAAACAAACCGTCCGGAGGACCTTAATCACCATTGTTGTACTTTAAGATGCATTTTAAGTCCTAAAATAAAACATCTGGACAAGTTTAAGAGCATGCAGAAACCCTGAAAAAAAATGCTGATGTCGTGTTTCTACATTTATGTTTATGTCTGGACTTTTACAATGTCCGTGTTTTCACTACTTCTGAGATTTGTTCAAATATGTGATCTTACATGCTGTTGTCCTCTTTTTCCATGCACTTGGTACCAAAACCGGGCTGGTCCAGCAAAGCTTCCAGCAGGTTCTCTATGACCAAGTTCCCAGGAGCATCATTGCTGTAATATTCAATCAGAGGTAGGATGAAGATTTCAGATTAACAATGTGTAAAGCAACGAATGGAGATCAACCTGCAGTTTGCCAACTTCTGTGTAAGCAATGGAGCAGGTTTTATCAGTTAATGTACCTTATAAGCCGGTGTGCCTTATGTATGAAAACAGTCCCGTTCATTGATATTACGATTTAAGAGTTCAAGAAAGATGGTAAATTGTGAAAAGGGTAATAGTTGCATAAAGACTTACCTGAAGAAGGTGTACTGTTCTCCATACATCCAGGGCTGCAGCTCGAGCGATGGGTACTTCCCAAATGGAGGAACAAGGAGGGTGAAGAGGAGCGCGATCAGCACAAACAACGCTGGCAGTACAATCTGAAACAAACAAACAAAACAAAAACCTTCAATGTGTCTGACTGCAAAATGCAGAAAAAAAAGATGCAGATTTGTTGATAATTACAAAACGTTCCCAATAATTTGAAAGACAAGACAAATCACTGAGCCAAAGTTAAAAATATAAATAACTTAAGACAAAGACTCAAAAAGTACCGTAGTTAACTAAATGAGCATACGTTACTTAAAACATGAATTCCATGTTAAGAATATTTTAAACCTATTTGGCTAACCTGAGCAAAGATGCCTCTGTGGCTCCTTCGAGCATAAAGCCAGCGCTTGATGAAAAGAGCTTTGAATTGCTGCCAAAACAGCCGCCATCCCGTCAGAGCCACCCCACCGAGACCATTTCCACTCAGCAGGTCTGTCTCCTGATGTTCTGCGAGCAGAAAAAACAGAGTGGGAACTTCCTCTGACACACCTGACTGATAAACACGTGGGCTCAGACACGAAGAAAAACTCACTTGAAAATAGTAGGGATGCACCATATTGGATTTTTGGCTGATATCCGATATGTCGATATTTTAAAACTTATTTGGCCAATAACCGATACCAATACCAATACCAATATTTCCCCCTAGATCTACGTACAGAGACTACATAGCGTTCTCTGCTGTGGAATTAAAATACTGTACTACATAATTTGGCCTGCTACCAAATGCAGATGCCAAAAAGGGGGCTGAAAATTATGTAACACTTCAACTTGGAGTATGTTTAATGTCAAATTTATTCATATTTACTCTCTCTAATGCAATGACAACATGCGAACAGTGTAAATTTACACAAATCTAAACTCAACCTGTTCACAAACGACAAGAGAAAAGTGCACAAGTATTAGTGCATTAATAGAGTTTCTTAAATCAAAATTTAATTTAGAAGCCTTTTATATCAGTGAGGTTTTTTTTTTTTTGGATGGAATGGCCGATGTCCGATATTTGACTTTATCGCTAATATTGGCCAATACCGATACCATGGCAATAATATCGTGCATCCCTAGAAAATAGAACTAAACGTACATAGAGTAATGCTTATTACAATTTATGTTCATTTATTTACAATCAAATAAAAAGCAGCTCAACCCATGCAAACGGCTACTAAAACTTTATCTTTCTTTTCAATCTTTAAGTAATCAAGCAGAAAAATACAGTTTCTAAGTGATGTAAATCTAATCTTAGGAACAAACAAAAACCAATTCCATCTATCTAATATATTTTTTATTTTGTAAACTAAAGGTACCTTTTTTACAGTGTCTTTTCGTCTCTGGCAGCGTTATGAAATCAAACAGTCAGATTGGAGGACAGAGGACCGCAGATCATTTAAATGATGAGTGATATGTACAGAAAAGACTGTGTGAGGCCAGACCTGTCTCTGGATCTTCAGCTGTTTGTTCCTCAGCATTTTGCATGGACGGCTGCGAGCTGTGGGGGGGTTCTGTTGGTTGCTCTGGATCAGCGTCAACGCCGGATTCCTCCGCCACTCGCAGAAAGATCTGAAAGACATTAGGAATGTTGGCGTTCAAAAGCTGTACTCTTCTGAGAGAAAATAAATCTAATAAAAGTTCAAACAAAAATATCAGGCCCCTTTTTGTTCGTCACATTAATAAAAACACAAAACTGCCTGTTTAGTGGACCAAGCTGCAGACACCAGGTGGCTGTAAGAGTACACGGTAATTTCACACAGAGGTCAAAGGAGCAGAGTTTCTGATTCACACAGAGTAAACCCATTAAGCTCATTATGAGCGTGACTGCTCCACAAATATCCAGGTTTCCTGGTAAGACTCGGCTGTGTTCTTGTACACACACAGGTCAGCCTAGCATCGTGTGAAGATCTTTTCAGACACACAAGCCGCTCTGTTGTCCCACGATGTGATACCTGGACACCACTGCAGCCCCCATTTGGTTTCAAAGGATCTGCATGTCCTTATGAAAACCTTAATCCTGTTCCTTTTCATTAGTGGTTCTGCACGGAATAGAGATTTTAAGCATGTTTAGACCCATCAAGTTTAGGCGCAAAATTTTCTGTATCGTAGATTTAGGACCCGAAAAGGAAGAAGCGGGTAAAGATAACGGATGGATGGATTTAGGAAAACAGGCATAATATCACCTTGCAATGTGCTATAATTAAAATATTTAAAGACTATTTGTCCAACTGTATGTTACATGTAAACAATCTGTTAGGAAATTCAGTTTCATAGCAAGTAAACTACTGATGCATTTTTATAAAGGTGTAAGTAATAAATATGTTAAATTTAACATTTTCTATTAGTTTTTAGATCAGTGTCCAACAGACATCTTACTAATGTAACCTTATCTTCAAATTTGGTTGTTGGAAATCCATTAATCGTTTCCCTGGTTTTAGTACAGTAGTCCCTCGCTACTTCGTAGTTTGTTTATCGCGGACTCGCTCTATCACGGTTTTTCAATATAAGATTGGACATGGCATGTAATTGGCTGATTGATGGATGAGCCGCACGATCGGCATGGAATTTTTTATTTAAAATAAGTTATTTTAAATTATTTAGCACCTCCTGCAGCTTTGTGCAGCCCAGAGCCGCAGGATAAACTTCCTGCTGCAGCTGATCAGCTGTTCTCCAGAGTGTAGAAGTGGGCGTGGCCAAGAGCGCTTGCACGTGGCTGAGCGCAGCGGAGGCAGGGAGCTGAAATCACGACATTCAGTGCTCTTTTAGAACGTTTAGAGTTTAGAAACATTGCTTAGAATATTGCCTGAATATTACTTACTACTTGCACTACTATTCCTACTTTGCAGTTTTTCCACTTATTGCGGGGCTTCAGGGTACGGATCCCTCGTGATAAACAAGGGACTACAGTACTTCTCTGTGAAACTGTACTGATGCTTCTGTCTGGAATGCAAACATATACAAGCTACATGAAGCCAGTTTGTTTCTTTTCCCATTTTAAAAGAGGAAAAATATCATTCTATTTTATTTTTTTTACCAATGACATTAACATTCTCTTTTGACTGTAATATCAGCTTAGTTTTCTAGGAAAATATTTTGTCAAACATCCTTTTTCCACAACTTTAAAATCTGTTTATAGCAAACTCAGACCAATGTAAATATTGTCACGGTCTCATATTAACCGGTATTTTTGTTTCTGCTTCATATTACTCACCTCCTCCAGTGCGCTGTCTGACAGCCCATAACTGCTGATGCCCAGCTCAGGAAGCTTCTGGTCCAGTTTTGACAGGAAGATAGCCAGGCTGCCATCTTTGGCAGCTGTCTGTGGCAGGTTGATCACTGCTTCTCTCTTAGACTCCTCCACTAACTTCCCATCTGGGATGTGTTGCTGCACCAGAGAGAGCAAAGCTGCCAGGTCTGCCACAAAAATAATGAATCAGATGTTACACTTAGTCTCGCTTTACGTAACCATGTTTTAGGAGGTCAAACACTTTTAACCCTTACAGGAGCTATTGTCTTCACTTCCCAGACCGGTGTCTTCACTCAGAGATGACTCACTGTCCTGAAACACACAGCAGAGCTCAAGAAGCTGCAACTAAAAAGAAAAAGTCTTTTTTTTTTAATGTTGAAATTATGTAAAAGTACAAACAAACCTTAACGAAAGGAGGCAGCCTGTTGGTGCTGGTGCTGATGCAAATACTGGAACTACTGGGAGTGCTGGTACTCAGTTCCTCCTTCTTTACCACAGTCAGATAGTAACCGGATCCCAGTCGGGATTTCAGGAAGAGTGGGGATCCGCAGCAGCGCAGCTTCCCTTTAGAGATGATGGCGATCCGGTCACCTAACAGCTCCGCCTCATCCATGTAGTGCGTAGACAGGATGATGGTTCGGTCTGATCCAGAACAATAGCACAAAACACAACTTGTGAATAATTTTAAATGACGTTAAGATAAATAAAGTCATAATTTTAGCTTAAAGAAACTCATCTCATCCCACCACTCAACATGTGATTCACGGCTCTACGTCACCTTGACGGTACTTAAGCAACAGATCCCAGATCCCTCTGCGGGAGTAAGGGTCGACACCGGCAGTGGGTTCATCCAGAACAACTACTTTTGAGCCCCCAACAAACGCTATCGCCACAGACAGCTTTCTCTGCATGCCGCCTGGCAGACAGAAAAGCTTAGTTAAAGAACAAACAATTAAACGCAAACATTTTTTTGCACACTGAAGGTAAATTAGTGACTTTACCGGAGAGGTTTTTGGTCAGTTCGTGCCGTTTGTGCAATAGGCCCACATCCTCAAGCAAGGTGCCAAGTTCAGCCTTCACCTTTGCTTCAGACAAGCCCTTCAGGCATCCATAGAACCACACATGCTCCTCCACTGTGAGCCTGATTGAAAAAGCAAGGCAGAGAAATTTTAAAGGTCTGGGAAAATAAAAAATATTCCACTGAATGTATTAAAATATTTTTCACCCATATTTAGTATTTTTTTTACAGGACGTTTTTTCTCCTATAACATACATGAATAATAAAATCTCTAAACTCTCATTAACAAATGTACACAGATCAATATGCAAATATTTTTCATTCAACCTTTATTTAGACAGGTTAATCCCATTGAACCTTGGGGGCTCATTTACATGAGAGACCTGATTTCTTACCAAAACGTGATGACAACAGTGAATAACAACGCCAACAATAGATAGTCATAAATAGGCATACAAATTTAAGTTACTCTTATTTTTTTTTACAAATCAAAACAAAAAAGCAACCAAAATGACAATCAAGAGGAATAGTAGCAAAAAACCCAGCTAGATTATAAGGTGATTTAGAAAACTAAAACACTAAAAACAGGAACATGTCTGCATTGGTTTTTGCCAGGAGAGTTTTAAAGTCACTTAGAGAGGTCAAGGTCGAGAGCTTCAGATCTTTTTGCCAGATATTCCAGGACACAGAAGCGGAGTAGGAGAAAAATATTATGTGGTATATAATATATTGGTTCTACAAGCTATGGAAACCTGGACTTGGGTATTAAAGGTGGTGAAATAGAAGATAAGTGATCAACCTTTATTACCATCTTGAAGGTGACAGCTTCAAGAAAAGGAGCCCAGGTGCCTTCATAGGCTAGTCATAACACAATTATGAGATTGTTTTGACTAAATATATCGACTTTTTCCTTACTTTCGTTTTGTGATAAGTACAGTATTTATTGCTGTATAGGTCATAACCTTTTTGCCTAAATTTTCAAGTCTTTTAACTTATACACCGAAGCAACTAATACATTCTCTCCCAGCCCTCCCCCCCATATTTATAACCCAATTTTTGGCTGAGATCTGACCATTTCATTCATTCTGACATGGAAAATATTGAACACTACCATTTTCAGCTGCTAGAGGGCCCTCGACTAATATGGCAAGCCAAGTGTCTCATTATTAGGTAAAAGTGGCTATTAATGAGACATTTGGCTTGTCATACCAAGCCACCTTCGTCTCGCTCTGGAACTCCTGGAGCAAACATCAAATCAGCTGCGTTTCGCCTGGGTGACGAAGTGCAGCTGATTTGACCATTAAAGTGCATTTATTAAGGAAAAGTTAAAATGAGACACACTTTTGCTATAATGTTGAGCAAACAAATAATTGTTTTTAGGCGTTAATCTTGTTAAAGTCCTGCACGGTCTTGCGGCTGCCAATCGATTTTTGGCACAACACTGGCCCACGTTTCTGGGTGGTCAGCGGTGACACATAACAAACGCGACGTGTCAACAGTGATGCATACTAGATGTGACTTATACAGCAAAGCAACTTATTTCTGTGTTTTTTCCATTTTATTAAACATTTTTGGAGTGATGCGACTTATACGGTGGTGCGACGTGTACTGCCGCAAGTACAGTATAAACTTTTCAGTCCCTCTCTTTATTTGTTTTCTTTTTTCCCATTTCAGCTACATAAAGGATTTCTTAAGGTGAAGGACCGTTGATTGTTTAGCTGGTGCATTTATTGAAGTCACTGTGTTCAACTTGTTGGACTTCACTGTTTTAAGGGTGACACTGACTTGAGGAAAGGTGTTGACTGGATGTCAAGCATCATCGTCTTTAAGTCATAAATGCTGGCTAGGATTCTCAAGTTACTTTTGGCAGCCCCGGAAATGGTTCCAAATCTGAACCAGACCAAAACGTTTGAATAATTTAAAACATTTTTAACTGATTGACTTCATCCTTTGATCAATCAAACTACTGGTAGGAAAAAAAACCTTTTCATTTAGGCTTTATGAGGCCAGAAAGGTAAGCCAGTTATTTTACCTCTACATCAATTCTTGAACAAAACAAGGTGCACGATTGTGTTTTTTCACAAAGAATTTGACGCTTACATGTCAAACAGGACATTGTGCTGTGGACAAACCCCCAGTGTCCTTCTGATGATGTCCATATCATAGCGGATGTCCATGCCCTTGATGTACACGGTTCCAGAGGTTGGAGGGAAGAGGCCAGTCAGGACGGATCTGACAAACACCAAAAACATGAAATATCACCTCGTTACTTTCACGTAGAACTCATACGTTCATACAACACGGTTGTGATCGATGCACGACTCCTACATGGTGGTGGTTTTGCCGGCCCCATTGTGTCCGAGGAAAGAGGTAATCTGTCCCTCGTAGAACTTTAGATTAAGATGGTTGACAGCAAGTTTCCCCCCTTTCTTGTAGATTTTCACCAAATTTCTGATGTTCACACCGAGGTTCAGATTAGTGGGCTCTGGTTCAATGTGGTCTAATTAAGGACATAAACAGACAATATAAATACTTTAAGCATAAAACTGATACTCATTTGGGGATATTTATTCATCTTACTTAATCAAAAGCTGCACAAGATGTGAATAAAATTTGAAATAAACTAGATTCCGATCTCTAAATCAATGAGAAAACTGGTGCTTTGATAAAAAAGGCTAAAATATATGCTTAAATCTTGGTCGTCAAGTTTTTTTTAAAAGCTTGACAGATTAGATTTATTGTCTCAGTTTGCCATAATTTTGTTATACAATATATTTTAAGCTTATAAAGCTGCCAGTACAATAGTTTAAGTTGCAAGAGAAGCAAAGATGAAGATGCTATGTTATGAAAAGTTTTTTTATTCCCTTCTTCAAATATTCACGACGAGAGTTTTCTTGATCTAACAGCTCAATAAATAAGCCAATTTAAATCACTTAATAAATTAACTCCATAGAAAAAGCTGAATGAAATGAAACCGTAGATAAGATTATTCCTTAAAAGACTGACATAATAAAACAGGCAATATCTTGTACCTTCATTTTGGTCTGTGGGTGCCTGTGGGATTGGCATGCCTGCCTCCAGAGGGACTCCGCCCCAGTAGTTGATTTGGAAGATGAAGTACCAGGGTTTAGGGATCCCATATTCACCTGTTGTAAAGAAAGAAACTCGTGAACTTCACAGAACAGAAGAAAAATGTTGGACTTTGCCAGGTTGTTGTGATGTCACACTAACAAACTTATTTCAACATTTCTTTTTAAAATAAATGGTGCAATAGGATAGTTGCATAAAGGTTCACCATCTCAACTTTTACATGTAGAAGCACCTTTTGATTTAGTTAAATCACTGACCTTCAATTGAAAGAAATATTGAACAAGAACGTTGAAAAGTGGACATTCCTCAAAAAATAAAGAAAAGACGAGATGAAAACAGGTCCAAAAGTCTGCCAGGAGCTCTACAGCAACACTGAGCTGCAAGAATTTCTGACAAGTTCTGACAACAATCTGTGTTATCAACATGTCTGGACTGTGTGGCAGAGCTGCAAAATCAACCTTTTTCTTATACAAAATAAACATGCAGGCCTGAATGAATATCCCCAAAAATAAGTTAGGACTCCCACAAGCGTGTGGGGAAATGTGTTATGGTCTGATGAACTCATGGTTGAACTTTTCAGCCAGAAATCCAAAAGGTACGTTTGGTCCAGGAACAAGAAAGAGAGATCCCCAAAAGAACAGGATTCTCACAGTGAAACATAGTGGTGGCAGCATCATGCTGTGTGGAGTGTCCTATTTTAGCTAGAGCTATCTATTTTGGCCTGAAATCTTCAGATGTTTTCTAGAAAATTGATGATAAAGCGGGATTTCATTTTCAAAATACCAATGACTCCAAACATAGACACGGACCCGGCACCAGAGGGCCGGCGGAACGGCCGGCCCACCCATTCAGGTATCCGTGATTACAACACCGTGCGAATAAGTTGAACTTATGCAATGTATTGACTCAAGACAACCAGCAGAGGGTGCTGTAGGTGATTAAAATGGACTTTTAGAGGCAGTAAAGAAGACAAATTAGTTTTCCAACCGCTAATATCACAAGAAGAAGGTGAAGACACTTTGATAAGGTAATATGCCAAAATGGACATCAGAACTTGGCTTAACAAAAACAAGACCAAAGGTAGCGCAAGCTGGGACGATGCTAACCAGGACACGTAAGACTGAATGGAAGGACAGACTACTGGGAAACACAGACTGTAGCTGTATTAGACCTAAATAGGCCAGTACAGATTCCTTACTCAAGAGTCTGAAAAGATGAACCTGTTCAATGCGTATTTTACTACAGAGGCAGAAAATCTGATTATTGAGTTCAATGATTTTTTTTTTAAAGATGGGTTTTCCACAGAGTTTTTCGCTTGTTTGTTTTATTTGCATGTCAGGTTTGTCCAATAAAAGAGTGGAAATATTAAAAATGTTCAGTACTTTAAAAAAAAACAACATTTTCACCATTCTTCAGGTGAAGTTCATGAACAGTTGCCTTCAAGTTTCTGGTGTTAATGTGTTTCAAACACAATGGTTAATGCTAGTGTCTAAGATTTATGCAAAAATTGTTTATGCAAACTTGAGCACAATTTCTCAGCCTTTTCTGGTGGCTACACGTCACTGTTTAAGTTATTTATTTTGTATTAATAAGCAACAGGTTATTTCAGTCGCAAGGTTACATAAACGTTTATTTATGTATTTATGTAAAATAAAATGACTATTTACTGGGCCACCCCAAAATATTCCTCAGCCCCCCGCAGCTAAATTCTTCTGTCGGGTCTGCACACACGGATTTTATATCCACTGTATTTGTAATTTTTGACAGCATTTCTTTGTCTCATTTTACAGTTAGAACTGCTATTTACATAAACATGAAATAAATAAAATCATACCAGGAAAAACTGCTTCGATGTACCAGGCTGCAACAGCGTAGATAAAGGCATCCACATAAAGCATGATTATAGAGGTGGCGAAGCTGTAGGCGTCTCCCTCCTCGGGGCTGAGCCACAGGTTGAACCACTGCACACCAATGCCTTGCTCCTCATACTTAGCAAAATACTCACACCCGAAACCAAAGGCCACAGGAGACAGGAAACTCTGGCAGAAATAAAACATTTCATGCTGTTAGTCCATCACCTATAACTTCAAACGATTTTTCACATGGATATTTAAGATGGGGGAAAGGTAGCAAATGTAGTTATTTATACAAATAAATTAAACTTCCTAACTGCTAAGATTCTGTGTGTTGAATTGAGGTAGTCTCTCCAGGCGCCACACAGCACATAAGGCAGATAGAGGCTGAAGTAAATGAGGCCTCCGCAGGCAGCAGCCAGGTTGGCCTTCGAGAAGAAGGTACTGATGAGGAAACACTGCATGATGGTGGCGGTGGCAAACGCCAAGAGGAAGAAGAAGACAACAACTGGGTTGCTGTATGGTAATATATCACCCCACTAGAAAAACAGGAAAAAATATATATTAGTAGCAGAGAATTTTTAAAGAGCAGACAAATGCTGTAGCTTTTCTGACCATGCAAAACACTTTAACACAGTTACTTCAGTTTCAATGTAAAAAATCCAATAACAAGTTATCGCTAGAGTACATAAATTAATTAGGGATGCACAATATTATCCGGTATAGTATCGGTATTGGCCGATATTAGCGATAAAGTTAATATCGGACATTGGCCATTCCATCAAAATAACTCACCGATGTGAACAGGTTGAGTTTAGATTAGTAAAAATTTACAAATTTGCACTGTTCGAGTGTTGTCGTTGTGTTAGACTGAATAAATGTCATGAATACATTTGACATTAAACATAATCCAAGTTAAAGTGTTACATCATTTTCAGCCCTCTTTGTTGCACATGCACTTGATAGCAGGTCAAATTGACAAAGGCCATGCAGAATGATGTAATATTAGGGATGCACGATATTATCGACATGTTTCCGTATCGGCCGATATTAGCGTTAAAGTTAAATATCGGACATCGGCCATTCCATCACCGATATAAAAGGCACTGTTTTTGTATGACAACCCAGTGACAAGGATGCCTACAGCGGAAGCACAACGTGATGACGCCTACCTGATCTGATCATGGTGGAGAGGAAAATTCAAAATGTCGGCAGAAGGTTTATTTTCATTGAGGATGTCGGATTCCGAAGATTTTTGGACTATGTTGAGCCTCGCTCCATTGTTCCCAGTCAGAGATATTTTTCCGACGTACCTTACCCGAGTTACAAGTAGTTATTTCCAACGTCATTGAGAAGCTAATAGCCGATAGCGCTTGGGTGAGTTTTACCGCAGACATTTGGACGTCGTGTTAGCCCCATTAGCATGATTAGTCTAACGCCACGATGGATAGACAATAACTTTGAACTTAAAAAGTCTGTCCTTCATGCACAGAAGTGCAGAGGATCCCACACTGCAGCTAGAAACCTGGAACAAGCCTCCATAAGTGAGACAGCATCGCAGGTGACTAATGCTAATAAATAACTTTTAACACTTTTCATTTAATATAAGTTAAAGTGCTAAGCAAATGGCTGTTATTGAATATATGTCACCAGCTTTTACAACTGTTGCACAATTTTTGTAGCAAATAAGTCTAAATAAGAGGGCTATGTTCTGACAAAGGAAAATATATTAAACTATCTGTATAAGTATCGGTTATCGGACAAATACATTTTAACATATCAGCATATCGGATATCGGCCAAAAGTCCAATATCGTGCATCCCTATGTAGTATTTTAATTTCACAGCAGAGAAAGCTATGTAGTCTCTGTAAGTACCGGTAGGTCTAGGGAAAAAAAAAAGGTATTTTATTGGTTATCTACCAAGTAAGTTTTAACATATCGGATATCTGACAAAAATCCAACATCGTGCATCTCTAAAACTAACCATTAACTAGTTACTCATTAGGTCATTATTTTTAACTACCGTACCTATTTAAAAAAGTTTACATTTTATTAACTATGCTTATGCTATTCAGCTCTGCACATTTTAGGTCTTCTAATTTAATAAAACAAAAGTTTCCTGCCTCACCAATCTTTTTTTTAATTGTTTTAATGTAACAAAGTGTTTGTAAATATAAATAAAGGTTTTTATTGGTCTGTTTGTATCTATTTCTATTCTGAAATGACATTTTTGTTACTGTTAATTAATTATAATTAAAATAATAAGCATTGCTTGGGAGGTTATAGTTCAGAATAATAATAATTATTTGTTTTTAACAGATAATTAAAGTTAATACGGAATTTTTAAAGGCTGCTGATTAATGATTAATTCATATAAGGTGTCATCTGAAAGCCAGCTCTAGCTTATTAATTGTTAAATTGTGGAATGACGACAGTCCCAGCAGGTTTTGTTGTAGTTCAGAGTAAATTTATGCTAATTTGGAACAGAAAAAGAGGCCATCTTACCTGAAGCAGACCGATAAGAAGGGCGGCAGAAATCAAGAAAGGAACTAAGCTGCTGATGAACCAGCTGAGCCACAGTGTTCCTGTACCGAGCCCCATGATCCTCATGGTTTCCTTCAGCCTCATCTCCTTCTCATAAACCACGCCTTTGATGATCATGGCCACCGAGTAAATCCAGGCCAAAATCATGAAGAGAGGCATGGAGCGGTTCAGCATGCGAAGAAAACTGTTAGAGGAAACCAAAAATTTTATTTATGAGCTGAAGGTACGATATGATGAAATACCGAAGACAGCTGGAGGACGTTGACAACACTTTTATTTACTGTACATAAAACAAATAGTGCTTCAAAATCGCTTCATGTTTAGGTCTTCTCTTACTTTTGTTCTGCAGATGCTTTACTTTTCAGCACGTTTGAAATGTCTTGTTTTGTTTTGCATTGCAGATGACATAAAGGAGATTTACCTAAAGTTTGTTTTGAACGACTGAAGCCTCTGAATTTAGACAAGCAATGAGAAGTTCCACGTTTTGTATCACACAAATACCACTCAGCTTTTACTTTAAAAAAATCTCCACATCACAAATGAAAGAAATCAGGGTTTTTGTCTGAATATTCTAATGATCAGATCCTACAGCTATTTGTTGTTCTTTGTTTAGGTTTATTTCTCCTCATTCAAAGAACATATATGAACAAATTGTGTGTACCATATTTTCTGGTGTATAAGTCGCAGTTTTTTTTACTGATTTTCACGTCCTGTGACTTATAGGGCAAAGCAAATTATTTATGGATTTTTCCCCATGTTTTTAGACCCATTTTTGGCTGAGAAATGACCGTTCCCCTTCATTCTGACTGGGAATG
>JARVGS010000979.1:7373207-7386618 GCA_031762315.1 Hypsolebias antenori | reverse complement strand
AGGTTTACCAAACAAATTAACCCCCCCCCCCCCCCCGAGATGAACAGGAGCAGAGTGGGGAACACCTACTGTAAATGCTGTCATAAGAAAATGCAGCTGGAATTATGATGATGGTGTTTTAATGAAATGCAAAACATGTGCAACAGTTTATTTGTTACTTGTACAACACTTCCTGTTTGTGCAGGTCCACCAAAGGTGCTGCCTGTAGTTTCTGTGGCATTCTGCCACCCTGCAGACACGAAAAGAATGTTGTTTTAATTTACCTGCTGTATTTTTTATAATTCAAGTCCAACGTTCAAAGTGATTATAAATCCAACAATCCTAACACTTATTTATAGTGGCTGGTAATCATGTGCTCTTTATTACTGAATTTTCTTACCTGGTCATTCCTTCCCAGGTCCATGGGCTGCATTCTATCCCAGCATGCATTGGGTGTAAAACAGGGAACGAGCTCACAGGTCTAAGGTCAAACACAGATTTATAAATGTGAATTAAACAATCATTTAGCTAACTGTGCAAGAGTTACATGAACTTGTTGACATAAAACTGTTATGGCTGGTAAATAAATGAAATTCATTAGAAACATGCTCACTAGCTCTCTGACGCGGCGCACACGTTCCTCCCCGCTCCCTGTTCTCCTCCTGCCTTTTTTGCTCTCTGTCTGTGTATCGGAGCAGCTTCCATTTTTACACATCTTTCCGAAACGAAAACTACTGTTTTGGATCCGACCCAACTTTCGACGTAAATTACAAAATCCTTTCAACAAAGCGACAGGGTCCTGGAGAACCCCACGGGACGATCTCTGCTGTCGACCGAGGATGCCGAAATTGCATTTAACAGGATTTATGATAACAGATTTCCTGCTTTTAGAATAGTCTGGTTCCTGGTTTATCAACACACAAAGAAGACGGCCGCAGCTAATTTGGACCTCGTCGGTCTGTTGTCTATATGTGAAGGCCTGGTTCGTGCTTTGAGGACTCAAAATCAGCTGATTTACGAGCGAAACCGTAAGTTGGAAGTGATTTGAATCGCAGGCCACATGCGGCTTTGTGACTCGTCAAACACGACCTTGAAGAGGCTCGTAAGCACGGACCAGGGGAATGCACCCTAATCTGGCTATTTCAGACCTTGGAAAGTTATCAGTACAGACTGACGGAAATATGGTCTGCCTGAATAAATCAGCAACTGTGATTATCTGAATTGAACTCCCAAGCTTTGTTGCAACCCCCCTTCTGTGGAGACTTATCAGAACTGTGCCGGCTGACCATCATCTTATCAAGACAATGGACTATCTCACGCCTCGTCGTAAATGCACATGTAACGTGTTCGTAAATGTGCTTGGCTGACAGAATCTCTTTGATGTCTTAAATCACGTCTTGTTTGGACAAGGTGCGAAGAGATTTTGCAATGCTACTATCCTCTCCTCATGGCTTTGTCCCTTTTTCGATCTAAAAAAAAATAATAATTCTGAAAAGAATGAGAAGGCTGCGCTTATAGCAGCAGCTTTGTGCACTCAGTCCATCTTTCGGACTGCTGTACGTACAAGTTCTTGTTGTATCTCGGTGCAATGATAATAATAACGCTTATTCTGAGACTGATTCTGATTTATGTTGTTCCCTGAAGGAATGCATATCGCCCGACACCTTTCGTGCCACAGTTTTAAATGAAACTCTTAGGATAAGAAATAACTGAGTTGTATTATATGTGCAAGATGTCAGAGTAAGTTTTATGATGGACTCTCACATCAAATCTTAGCTCAGTATCTTTAAAATTGATCAGCTTAAGGCATTTTTTTAAATGTCTTTTGAGGTCACTTAGTCACGGAGGCCATCTTGAATTGGATTTCAAACTTCACTAAAGGAGCTGGTGAGAGCTGAGCCGCGAGTGATGTTCAGGCCCATCTCCATCGTGAGATGAAGGTTTATGAAATCTGAAGGACAAACAACAACATGCTCACGTTGCGTTCTGCTGGGATCTCCACTTTTTTAATGTTGTTCAGGTCCCACCATAGCAGACCATCTTTAATATGACTCCTCTCTGTTGGTCCTATGTTGTAAAGAAACATAAACTAGGTCAGAGTTAATATTTAAAACAGATCTTTTTATTTCATCTTAAGTTCATTTTACCTGTTGCGTAGCTCACAATGAGCCCAACCAGTACGACTGAACTGGTGGCCATGGCTCCAAAATAGAGATAAGACATGGAGTAGAAGTTATCAATACCGCTGGTGTTGAGTGGACAAACAGGAGGGATAAAAAAATAAAATAAAATAACAGTTTAAACAAAGCAGAAGATGATGAACTGATATGCAAAAAGAACAAAGTGTCAAATTTATGTATATTATTTAAAAAGGACAAAAGGAAAGGAGTCTTTGGAAGAGATTTGAGACATCAGATCAGATTATTTTTACAGAAGCTGCTGAATTTAAATGAGCTGACTTTATAAAAAAAAAAAGACATGACTGACCTTTCATCTCTGGGGTGAAGCGGGGTCAAGATGGAGTGTTGTTCGGGGCTGGAGCTGCTGTTCAGGGTGACGTTAGCAGAGCTGCAGCTTCCTGTGAAGCTGGGCAGGACACCCATTGTCTCCTCACTGGGGGGGTAAAGAGTCGACCCTACAGCCAGCCACAGAGCGACACAGAAGCCTACTAAGATCCCCGAGAATGCCCCCTGTAACAAAAATAAGTCATTTCAATGATGTGTTATGTTGTTACAACCAGTCTGAACACTTAAAGGTCGGTTGATGTTGAGAATCAAGGAATGCAGCAATCGTCAGGTCTCTCCTGTGCATGAGTCCCCGAGGTTCAATGGGATTAACCTGTATAAATAAAGGTTGAATGAATCGTAATTGATTCTTCACAACCCTCTTGTCAAACCCTGAATCTGCAAATAAAACCAACTGAAGAATTAACAAGAATACTGCATACAGCCCATAATATACCAGCTGACTATTACACAACACTACAGCAATCTATAGCAATGGCCTGGACAAGCAAAGACCTCGTGTTACATTTGATCTTAAGTTGTAACCTTGACCTTGAAGTTTGGGTGATGAAAAGTGTATGTGATGCCCCATCTAGTGAGGATGTACATGTTCATAAAGGTTTGTCAAAATGTCTTGAGCAGATCAGAAGTTAAAGGGGGTGGTGGAGAGAACCAGTGGAAGTTTACGTACAGATGTACGTATGTAGACCATACCACATACTCTCACTATACCAAAATACTGACCAGGAATATAATGGCGGGATTGATGTCTTGGTCTTAAATCACCTTGAATTAATCTGTTTTTAGAGAATTGAGTATTGTTTGGTAAGAGTTTGTTCTAAAGCATTATTTGAGAGCTCCATTTCTGATAGAAAATGGTATTGTCCATGGCGCTGGTAAACCCAGTTGTGCAGGCAGACAATCGAGGACTCAGGATAATATAAAATAAATAATTTATTTTCCAAAACAAAAAGCTGTCAGTGCAGAAAAACTTGCTTGAGTGACTAGGAGTTCACAAGGAGTAGACCAGGACATCACCAACAGACAGTAAACAATGCCAGGACAAGGACTGAGACAACCACACAGGCTTAAATACAAGAAAACACCAATTAGACAAAGTAAAGACACTCATGAGTAATCACAGATGCCAAAGACAGAGACTGAGAACACAAGACATAAACACAACACAAGATGGAGCCAGAAATTCAAGGAAACACATCCTGAGCTTGCAGATTCAAACCCAGGTTGTGTCAGGAAGGGCATCCATTGCAAAACAATTGCCAAATTTTTCATGTGAGCTTGCTCACTGTGGCAACCCCTGAAGAGGGAGCAGCCAAAATAAACTTATTGGTTATTTTTTGAGCTAACTGAGTCACTCACCAGCCGATTTGTCGCTGGCACAAAAATTCCAAGTATGAACACACCAAGCAATGGACCACTGACCACACCCATGACAGTGAACGAACCCTGCAGAGAAGAGACAAACAAAAGAAGCAACAAAATAACCAAAATGTCCAGAAATATAAAGCAGAGCTGCTCTTTAAAACCTGCTGCATCTGATTTAACATTAATTTCAACATTAACATTAATTATTCAACTTTTCTCATCTCTGTGAGCTACTTTCAGGATGCAGCTATGACAAAGCTTATCATATCCATTTAAAAGTATTTGTGCTGCTGTAGTTTGCTTTTAAATGAGTTATTATTCTGTGTGATTTACCTGAAGAACTCCCCAATCCAGGAAGGAGGAGAGAGCTGCAACTGTGATACAACCAACTCCGTACATCAAGGCTTAGAGACAAGAACATAAAGAATATATTGAAAAAAACATACAGGACCTCGTATCAGATAAATAATTAATAACGTTTCCTGAGAAAACATAAAGAAATATTAGAAATGTTTTAAAATACAAGCTCTTCTGGTTTATATTGTCTTCATTTCATAAATTTAGGAACACACGTTCACTTAAAACAACAACAACAAACATAAACTCTTGACACACACAAGTTAGATGTGTGTTCAAGACCATGAAAGTCAAATCCACTCATCGCAGCAGTGGGTCCATTTAGAAAGTAGTCTGAGTTCATATGAATGTCTGACTTTTTCTATTAAATAATTAAAAATAGAATCAAGCTTGATGTCCCATATAGTATAACTTTAAAGTTTTAAAAAGTATGTGTGATACACAACAAAAACTTTATATATAAATATAAGTATTTTGTTATTATTTTCTATTTTGTAACCTGGGAACTCAAAGTTAGAGTTCAAACAGTCAAAAACTTAATTCTACTTTTATTTTGAAATCCCAATATGAGGAATGTTTATTTGCAATAAACGCATAAGAGAGAAAACAATCAAAACTGCTGCTGTCTTATTGAAACAGTACTGCAGTGATCTGTGAGAATAGATTAAAAAGCAAAATATGGGCCTAAAATTTCCACTCAAATTGCTTGTTGGGACAATTTTCAATAACAGCAAGCTGGAGTAATATGATGCATTTTGTCAAACAACTGTAAATTGGTCAATTGTGGATGGTTTTATAGGTATGTTGCATTTATTTCCCCACTTTTTTGAGGAGGTTTACCTCTGCTTTTTTTGTGAAATACATTATATATTATATCTCAGCTTTCCAAAAGCTTGTTTCATGAGTGCCATCTTTCCACAGTGCTTTTCTATAAGTAAAGATTGTATAGAAACCAGATGACAGCCCGCTGGTGAGCCACAGGAATGTTAAAGTGATAATTCAGCAGTGAGAACCTACATAGTCCTTTGGAAATGAGCATCAGTTTCCTCTGAGTCATGTGGCGCAGACAAGGTTTCAGCAGGTCCTCCATCGTCACTGCAGCCATGGCATTGATGCTCGTGGAGACTGTGCTAAAAAAAGACAAAAAGTCACCAATAAAGAAATATTTGAAGTTGATTAGCCATGCATACGGTAGTTACAATAATGTTTACAGCAAATATTATGCTTAAATGTAAGTATAAAAACAAAACCTTCATCATACTGATCAAATGTTCTTACGTATGGTTATGGAGACAATAAACACCAACAATAAACCGCTAAATTCATTACCAGCAAGATGTATGGAGTAAAAAGCAAATCCCAAAAAAGCTGCAGAAAACAATATAAAATAGAAGTTCCTGGATTTTATAATAAAGGCCCATGTTCCACCACAGGTTCCCTTCACTGGAGAGAAGTCAAACTGATAGATTCAGAGAGAATAAAGTTGAAATACCTTAAAGTTCCACTGTATGCACAGGCGAGGAACAGGCCTGGAAAACCTGGGTGATCTCTGAATATGTCCAGCACAAAGAATGGCATGTACTTCACCAGATACGCAGGGAGTAAAGTAGAATAAGAACTATTAGTGTCAGGCTTTTGGGTTTTGTCAAACGTAATCTTGGAAAAAGGGACACTTTCAGATGGCACAGAAACCTATAGTATGCCCTTCTCATAATCTTTAATTTGGAAAATCAAAAAAATGCACACAAAAATATGAGTATACTTGAGTTTTGAAATGTAAAACTTAATTCTAATTTTAAGAAATATGTTGATCTAAAAAACAAACAAACAACCAAACAAGTGATACGTCAATGTCGCCCGCCGCTGAAGGATTTGAATGATGAATAGTTTCCAAGTTGAGTTTTTCTTGACTGGAACTGAAAAGGGAATGTTGCTAAACCTTAATGTTTGTGGTGCAATATATTCAAGTGGAGGGGTTACAATGTGTATAAAATAGGAGTAGTTATTTATCTTTGTTTTTTGCTTATCTGAGGTGAAGTGATGGGTCCTGAAGAGAGGAGGGAGCATTTTTATCCACCACCAGGCACATAGGTGGCACTAGGGAGTGGTCAGTGGTGGTCTTGGCCACCATAGATAAATAATAGGCCGCCCCAGTCATTTGAGTAAACTATAATTTTAAGCAAAATAAAAACTAGAAATCATATTTTCCTTCAAAGATCAGCGGGGTCAGTTTACATAGTGGTGGCCATCTTGGATTCAGACTTGGCAACCCAATATGTGGACCTTTCTTCCACCTTGATGTAGCCGCACACTAAAATGGAAGTTGATCACTTATTTTTCAAATTATCCAGCTTGACAAATGACTACAGAACCAACCTCGTCATCAGTAAACAAAAAACAAACAAACAAAAAAAAAAAAAACACCGAAAATCTCAACTACTCATGAGTTAAAGTAAGACAAGATCATTTGTCCTTGTTCAGAGTAATCTACGTACCAGATCAGGTGTAGAAATCCTCCCAGACTTCAGTGGATCACAGGAACTGTAATACGCAAACATGACGATCCCACAAGTTGCTGCGCTGCTAACAATAAAGCACAGACCCACCTGGTTCACAAAAAGAGCCCTGCCAACAAAAACACGTTTCGTTTTAGGGAATCAGACATTTTTTGTGCAATAAAACAGATTTATTGACTGTGCTTCTGTGAAACATCAACTGAATCCATTATTTCAATCGTTTTTCTAGATTTAAAAATGTGTTGTTTTAATTCTTGTACAGAACAAACAATGACGTTTTACTCTTGATCCAAACGTTTCAGCCTTTTTTTTACAAGCACAACCAATTTGATAATTTAAACACAATCTTCTCCAAAACAGGTTCGTGTTGCAACACAAACACTCACGTCACTCAATAATTTGGTGTGACTCAGCTGAGCTTTGTGGTACCTCATGGATCCATCCTCGGCCCTGTTCTCTTCTCACCTGTTTTTTCAAGGTCAGCTTATTTAGAACCATAGCATACATTAACTTTCTATGCAAATAATTTTTTTTAACCTGCCTCAACATGTGAAGATACTAGTAGTCTTGTTAAACTGCAGCTCACCTTTCTGATTTAAAAATTTTAATGAGTCATTATTTTTCCAAATCTACAAAGTAATAACATTAATTCAAAGATCAATTCATTTGATCCCCAAATCCTTGTGGACACACTAGAATAGAAAGCCTTTATTGTCACTGCACATAATATTTACAGTGAAATTTGGAGTATTGAAGAGATACTTACTGATGAAAGTAGAAAAAAGGAATCAAGGAGTTAATATTGATTTTTATTTTTCAGTAGTGTTTTGTTCTTTTTTAAAATAATCTCAATAATTAGCTTTAGATTGTTCCCCGCCTTTAGCCTCTCTGATCGGCAATAATGAATTACTGACACAACTAATCTTAATTCACAGATACTTTATGTAAATTCCTATCAGGCCTCACCACTTGGCATCCCGCTCTGTGCGGCAGGAGATGTAGCGCTGGACCTGCGCTTGGTTTACTCCATACATGGACAACCAAACCAGTGACCCACCAACAGAGAGGCTCCAAAAAGTGTATCGCTTCCGTGGGTCAACGTCAAAACTGTACAAGAAAATTAAGAACACTTGTTAACACAATGATAAAAAAAAAAAAAAGTTTTTACGTTGCCACTACAAAACAACTAAATTTAAATTTAGTGAACCGATGCCCAGGAAGGCTTACAGAAAATTGTACAACCTTGTTTCTATTTGGGACATTGTGGGAGATGCAAATAAAAACTAACTTAAATGTTTCAAATTCAAGAAAAACGTCCAGTTTTAACGTTATTTTTATAACTGTCTTTTGATTGTTTAAACTTTAAATGGTTCTCCAATCTATACAGCTATTTTAATTCAAGAACACCTTTAATATCACAGTTATTCAGATTCTTATTCCAACTGTAAAACTGGACTTTATGTACAAATCTATGGACAGGTTCATTTAAACGTAGCCAGACAATAAAACTATAAATTAGGTACTCATTAAAATTGATCCGGGAGCCATTGTAGGCGATCTTCAGTACTTGTGCAGGACCACCAACCAGAATTGTACCATGGATATAAATTGCCATGAAACCAGCCAACATGACAATGATCTGGAACACGTCAGTCCAGACCACGGCCTTAATGCCCCCCTGCACACAGGCGAAGGAGAAGAAGCACACACGAAGTGAGAAAACCAACAAATATGGTCCCAGTTTCCTCATGAGGTTAGATAATATTCAGAAATGTGGATTTGTGGAGCATCTTCCAACTTTCCAAGAAGGTAATAGTGTGTCCTTACCAGTGTGGTGTACATGGTGCAAATGATCCCCGTAGAAAACAGAGACATCCACATGTTGAGTCCAGTGGCTGCAAAAGTACAAGTGTTTAAGTGAATGGAAACATTCCCAAAATTAAACATGTTTTAATAAAAGTCATCATACTTTGTGCTAAGGGACAGACATTTTTCATCATTGTTAAACTTTATTTTTGCTGCATAACCTGTCTACAGTATAGTTTATGGAAAAAAGACCTTTAGAAATATATTTTTTAAAGAGTCTTGATGACTTTTTTTAAATTTTCAGCCCCAGGAAGTGAAAATAAAATATCTACTGAATATTCAAAAGATGTTCTGGTATGCACAGTGAAACAGTTGATTGGTAGAGTTGTCTCGTAGCACAAGGGCCAGTTTTGACTCCTCTCTGGGGCCTTTCTGAGTGGAGTTCTTCTCGGGGATGTGTGCCTTTTCTCAGGGTACTCCAGTTTTGATTAAGTTTAGATTAGTCAGCCAATATTTTTGCCAGGAGTGCATGACAGGATGTCTGATGTGCTAACAGTCCAGGGTGTACCCCTTCTCTGAGATATGCCAGCTCTCCATGACCTTGAAGGAATAGGTAAAAATAGATGGAAAATTCATTTCAACAAAGCACACTGTGATGACATTTCCCTCCTGTATGTAAATGACAAAACATATACATCTTGTTCGTTTCCACTCATTCATTTTTGTGTATTCCTGGTTTTAAACATTGCATAGTGTTTGATATCACAACGTGATGTCATATCACTCGAGGACTGTGGAGACACAGACACATATGCGCTTGTGTTCATGTTGAAAATCCCTTATTTTGTTGTTATTTTGTTCATTTCTGGTTTAAAACGGTGGTTGGATAAAGTTTATTTTCAACACAAAATCCTCATGACTCATTTGTCTTGATTTTACAACAAAGGGCCAATTTGACCCCAAACAAAATAAGTGTCTCAAGTTGATTCATAAACATCACTCCTTGAAAAAAATAATCAAAATGTAAAAAAAAAATAAATGTTAAAAATAAATAAATAAATAAATTTCATATACAACCTTTTTTTTTATTTTTTACTGTGTATGTTTTTCCAGTGAACATAAAAAAAAATGCCAGTTTTATTTAAGAAAAATGAGTGAATTATCTTCATTGATCTTTTATGAGAGGTAAAGAACATCATTGCGCTAAATATTGACTGAAATGGTTGGTAATAGAGTTAATAATCAGATACAAAAATGTTTTTGAGGATTTTTTTTTTCCCTCTGATACTATTGCATGACTAAACATTCCCCCAGGTCCAATCGTTGGTCCAACCTCAGATCCAGGAGGAACAATACGGATTCCGTTCTGGCCGTGGAACACTAAGATAACTGAGGAGTCATGGAAGTTTGCCCATCCAGTTTATGTGTTTTGTGGACTTGAAGAAGGCTTTCGACTGTGTTCCTCGACTGTGAGGTATAGGATTGGGAGCCTGTTGCTAAGGGCTGTTCAGTCCCTATACAAGCGATGTGAGAGTTTGGTTCGCATTACCAGTAGGAAGTCGGACCCCTTCAGGGTGGGAGTTGGACTTCGCCGGGGCTGCCTGTTGTCAAAGATTCTGCTCATAACTTTTATGGACAGAATTTCTCGGTGCAGCTAGGGGGCGGAGGGATTCTTGTTCGGTGGCTTCATGATTCTTTCTTTGCTTTTTGTAGATGATGTGGTCCTGTTGGCGTCATTGTGCCGTGATCTTCAACTCTCCCTGGAGCAGTTTGCAGCCGAGTGTAAAGCAGCTGGGATGAGGATCAGTACCTCCAAATCTGAGGCCATGGTCCTCAATCGGAAAAGGGTGGATTCCTCTCTTCAGGTTGAGGTTCTGCCTCAAGTGGATGAGTTCAAGTATCTTGAGGTTTTGTTCACAAGTGAGGAAAGAATGGAGTGCAAGACTGACAGATGTATTGGTGCAGCATCTGCAGTATTGCAGACTCTGTGCTGGCCCATTGTGGTGAAGAGGGAGCTGAGCTGTAAGGCAAAGCTCTCTGTTTACCAGTCAGTCTATACCCTCACCTACGGTCATGAAGTGTGGATACAGGCGGTTGAAATGAGTTTCCTCCACAGGGCAGCTGGGCTCTTCCTTAGAGATAGGGCGAGAAGTTAGGTTATCTGGGAGAGACTCGGAGTAGAACCGCTGCTCCTCCACATCTAGAGGAGCCAGTTGAGGTGGTTCGGGCATCTTGTAAAGATGCTTCCTGGGCGCCTCCCTAGGGAAGTGTTTGGAGCATATCTGACTGGAAGGAAACCCTGGGGAAGACCCAGGACATGCTGGAGAGAATACATCTCTCGGTTGGCCTGGGAACATCTTGGAATCCTCCCAGAAGAGCTGGAAGAGGTGGCTGTGAAAAGAGATGTCTGGGCCTCCCTGCTCAAGCTGCTGCCCCCGCGACCCGACTTCGGACCAAGCGGAAGATAACATATGGATGGATGGACATTCCCTGGGTCAAACTGACCCAGAACTCCCCCACCCACCCACCCACACACAAACTTCTAGCTCCCCCTACTGTTCAAACATGTGCTGTTTCACTTCAGTTCAAAACTCGGATTCTCTACCAGAGAGGCCTGGGAGTTTGAGGGTTCTGCATAGTATCCTTGGTTGGCTTATATGGGATTGTTCTTGGGGTCTATTGGAGCCACTCTTCCAGTTTGGGGGTCAGAGCACGAAGTGATCCAATGACCATTGGGACTACTCACGTCTTGACTCTACAACTTCTGTATTTTCTCTTTCAGCCCTTGGTTTTTCCTCCAGATTCTTGTACTCTTTCTTCCTGATGTTACAGTCACTTGGGATTGCTGCATTTATCATCACTGCCTTCTCCTCTCGCTTGTTGACCACCACAATGTTCGGTTGGTTAGCCATCACCTGGATCTGGTGGTCCTACAGTAAGTTAGCTGGCCCATTCTCCACCACTCTTGGTGGCTTCTCCCACTTTGACTGTAGAACCTTCAGTCCATACTCGGCACAGATGTTCCTATACAGTATATTATTCCAGCCAATTGGTTATGGCGCTCCATGTATGCGTTGCCTGCCTCAGTCTTACTCTACCATTATATGTTGGACTGTCTCAGGGACATTGTGCACAGCCTGCACTTTGGGTCTTGTCTGGTAGACCCAGGCCTCTATGGCTTTTGTGCTGAGGGCCTGTTCTTACAGGTGCACGCTAAAATGGAAGTTGGTACTACGCTTATTTTTTACATTATGAAGCTCACAAGCTCACGAATGGACAGACAGACAGATTTCCTCTCGTCGCACTGCGACAAGAGGACAATAAAACACGTTGTCATGAATGAACAAACATGGTAAATTGACTTTGAATAAGTCAGAAGGAAATACGGGAATAAAATCGAAACGAAAGCCAAATAAATGTGAATATACCACAAATCCACTCAAATACCTTGGTTTAGTATCAGTGCCGGTGCGTAGATGACAATCCCTGTGTAAAGCAGCTGAGGAAAAAAAAGTAGTGTTTGAGTCTGAACCAGTCAATACATTGACATTAAAAACGTGTCGAGCTTGTTTGTAAGAGCACTCAATTTTCTGAACCTTGAGTGACAGATCATACCGTGGCAAGGAGAAACTGGAAGCTCCCCAGCAGCTGCATCCCTTTGCCAAATCGCATCTTCAAATACTGTGACAGGCAGATGGTCAGAGACATAACATCAGAGAGGATCTGTGCAAACATTCCTCATCCTTCATCTACTAAAATTGTCACTTTTGATGAGCCTCGGAGGAATGTTTTCATTTGTGGTAGATCTTGGCCTTATTGCTACACTGGAATGTGTTTGGGTATTATTCCCAGTAACTCAACCTTACATAAATTTGTAGAAGTTAAAATGTTTTTCATTTACAAACGGTTTGGACAAAAGAAGAATGTTGTTTTCCCATCAAAGAACCTAAATTGCACATAGCTCCTTATGTCATTTACCATATTTACAGTCTAAAAGTTTGTACTGGAACAAAAACAAACTTGTTGCACAAAACCCCAACTGGCATTATTTAGATTTAACTTTCCTTTTTTTTTTTTTACTTTAGCCAGCTTTATTACAGTAGACATCTGTTTATTTCATCAAATAAGTTTATCAACATCTGGATTGTGACCTGATTGATGCTGGTGATGCCCAGGCGGAAGAAAACCGGCAGGAACAGGTAGGCAGTCAGCAGAGAGTTGATGCTTTGTCCAAGGCACATGTAGAGGAATTTAAAGCCATAGCGAAACCCTTCAGAGGGAACACCAAGAACCTGGACTGCTGACATGAAACTGGCACAGAGCGACAGCCCGACAGGCACAGCTGGCAGGCTGCGACCACCGGTGAAGAAGGCGTCTACAGAGGAATCCATTGGCCTCTTCTTCAGGGCTTGGAAAAGACCTATCGCCATGGAAACGGACAGCATGGCACCAAAGACGACGTAGTCCACCGGAAGGAAAACTGGTCTGAATGACTCACTGTCAGATTGATCCTCCATTTTCACGTTTTAGATGCCTTCTGTCTAAAAGTTTCTGTTGAATCCAGATGTTTAGTGGATCTGTTGAAGAGGTAAATGTATTTATGACTAGTGAAGGCTGAAGACGTTATCTAAGCGACGTCTGAAGGTACTGTGAGACATTTACAGACAGACACATTTGTTGAAACCCTTCTACTTTAACAAAAAACACAACTCGTGACTGAAGCCATGAAGCTGCAGTTTTATATCGTCAGTCTCAGAAACTTTTGGGCTTATCAACATGAATTTTGATAAAGACTAGCGTGGCTTTTTATGGTTTCCTGTCACACACACACACACACACACACACACACACACACACACACAC
>JARVGS010000979.1:7342513-7353497 GCA_031762315.1 Hypsolebias antenori | reverse complement strand
ACTCGAGGACTACCTGTATATATATATATATATATATATATATATATATATACATGTACAAAAGTGTTTTAAACTCTCCCACACTCTTGCAATATTCCAAACAATGTTTCTTAACTCTAAAATGCTCTAAAAGCGTAAGAACATCATGAAGCTCTCTGCCTCGTCTGCTCTCTGCCACCTGCAAGTGCTCTTGGCCACGCCCACTTCTCAGCTCTGCACATATCAGCTGCAGCAGAAGTTTATCCTGCAGTAAGGGCTGCACAAACGTGCAGCAGGTGCTAAATATTTTTTAAAATAATTTATTTTAAATAAGAATTCCAACCCAGTCGTGTGGCTTATCGTATCCATCAATCAGCCAGTTGTGTGTCATGTCCAATCTTATTTTGAAAAACTGCGATAACGCAAGTCTGCGATAAACGAACCGCGAAGTAGCGAGGGACTACTGTAATCTCCATCTAACAAAAAAAAAAAAACATGTACCATATTTTTCGGACTATAAGGCACTCCAAATTATAAGGTGCATTAAGGGAAACTAAAACATGACAGATTTTTGACCGCCGTGTATCACATAAAGCCAGTTCAAGGTCAGTATGCACAATCAGAATAAATACATAAGGCACACCAGATTATAAGGCTCACTATTGATTTTTGAGAAAATTAAAGGATTTTAAGAGCGCCTTATACTCCAAAAAATATGCTACTGAGGTCTTTTTTGACACATACCGGTACTCTCATTTGACATCCCTAAAACTTTAATACTTCAGTACACAATGTTTTAACTTTAGTCCTTTTAGTGTTTTCTGGAAATGCTAAATGCTTGCCTTTTCACAGGCCACCTCAGTATGAACTTAGTGATGGAATACATGCCCCACGGCAGCCTCAACGGCTACATGGAGAGTAACAGGCAGAACATCAACACCAGGCGCATGCTACTATTTGCCTCTCAGATCTGTAAGGTGAGGTCTGTTAATTATCAATCCATATTCAAGTAAAATTATTTATGATCTTTGCACTGCGTAGTAAAAAGCACTCTCATTCAAGTTTGGTTAGTTGCCATTTGTTAAGAATCATCGCAGGTAAACGAGGATGTGATAATGTTGCTTGGAAAACAGAAAAAGGGGTTCTCCCAGCCTCATGCCTTTCTAAAAAAAAAAAAAAAGTTTCATGCTTGACTGACAGTCCAACTAAACCAGTTTGAAACTTCAAAGGTTTACTTATAGCCCAAGAACTAAAGGCGGTGAATAGAAAGTGTTGTTTTTATTAAACTTTTTTATCTTATTTCACCAGTTTGGTTTTAGTATCTTTGTATCATTAAAGTTAATCATAAGAATTCATGAAAGAAACAAAGTTTGTATTTTCTGGTTCCTTTTCTCAGGGGATGGAGTACATGCACAGCCTGCGTTACGTCCACCGAGACCTCGCTGCCAGAAACATTCTTGTTGCCAGCGAGTCGCTGGTAAAAATCGCTGATTTTGGAATGACCAAGTTTATTCCTCACAACACCGAGTACTACCGGATTCAACAGCCTGGGCAGAGCCCCCTCTATTGGTAAATTTCTAATTTTGAAACCGAAACAAAACAGAGAATAACAGATCAATTGATGGTTGGTTGATGGTTAGTCCACAACACTCCCCACAGGAAGGAAGGGTGCAGCAAGCACCTGCTTTTTTTTTTAAGGAAGCTCAAAATGTTACTTATTAATTTAGAAAACACAATCTAAATGCGGCTCCTCTGATAAGATCCTATTAGGGAGGAGATAAGACTTCTGAGAGCAAACTTCAGGAGAAGGTCAACCAGTTGAGTCTTTAGGTCTAACCACTGATGATCTAAACTAGACATGAAGTCTGGTCTCCAATGATTTCAAGACCTTTTAGCTAATTGAGTAATGATAATAATGAACTTTTTTTTTACATGTAAATTGTGTTTATGCTCTGCTTGCAGCTAACTGCAATGATTCGGTCTCTCTTGTCAACGAGTCCTCGAGACTCAGTGGGATTAACCCGTATAAATAAAGGTTGAATTAATCTACACCCAAGATTAAAAAGTACATTTTCAGAACTCATGTTAAAAAGCAGATAATGAACTGTTACCAGAGGCAACAGCAGCTTGTACTATTTAATAATTTGTACTAAAATGTAACATGATACAGCCTGAACAGCATAGCAACATCTGCTACAAGCCAGATGAATAACTAACAGCCATTGCATCAGTTTTACAGGATACCTTTAAACGGTTACATTATTAGCTTCAATTCAGGTCGACTCACATTCACCTTACGGAAAATAAGATTAAAATCTGCTTTCATGTGAAAAAAAGGTTGTTTTCCTGTTTCTCTTCTATTGCTAACACACACAGCTTTCTGGTATTATTTTATTTAATTTTTATTTCAGTATAATGTTATATTGTCATTATATTACACTATATTGCATACACAACTCTATGAAAGACCCAAAGCCACCCATTTCTTCTTGTGCTTGCAGTGCAACCTTTATGTGCTTGCTCCCTGCCTTGCGTTTTGTGTATTTTTATACATCAGTTCGGCGCTTCATGCAGGCCAGGCAGAGTTACAGAGATTTATTTATTTATTTATTACATTTGTGTGGATGAAAACATTTTTAGAAATGGTGCTGTAAGTACAGGTGCTTCTCAGAAAAATCAGAATGTCGAAAAACAGTTCAATTGTTTTGGTCAATCATTTCAGAAAGTGAAACTTTATAGTGTATTGTGTCACGTGGACACCCAAGGGAGTTGTATTGGGCGGCTATGCAAGCGGCCGGGTGTGACGAAGCTAAGACACCTAATCACTAATTGCTCCCCGGGAGCTTACACAGCTGCTCACTGCACCACCTGGGTGCATCTCAGGTGTAATAGGTTAAATACAGAGAACTAATCTCGTCATTGCATAGAAACATACAGAGATGACAACATAGCACTTAGATTCATTACATATAGAGTGAAGTATTTCAAGGCTTTATTTCTTGTAATTTTGATGATTACGGCTTAAAAATAATGGATAAACCAAAATTCATTGTCTCCGAACATTAGAACATTCCCCAGTCAGTTTTTGGTACCTTTGTCAGTGTGGGCAGGAGCCGAGCCCTGGTGGAAAATTAAACCAGCATCTCCATAAAGCTCATCTGCAGAAGGAAGCATGAAGTCTCTAAAATGTCCTGGTGCATGGACTGTGGACTTCAGTGGACAAATACCAGCAGAGGACATGACTCCAAACCATCACTGACTGTGCAAACTTCAGAATGGACTTCAAGTAGCGTGGATTCTGGACCTCTCCACTCTTCCTCCAGACTCTGAGACTTTGATTTACAAATGACATGAACATTTACTTTCATCTGAAAAGAGGACGTTGGACCACTGAGCAACAGTCCAGTTCTTTGTCTCCTCAGCCAGTTAAGACGATTCTGACGTTGTCTCTGGTTCAGGAGTGGCTCGACTCGAGGAATGAGGCATTTTTAGCTCATGTCCACAAGTTACTCATCTGATTAGAGTGTGACACAATGCGTTTCCAATACTGAACCTCTTCACGTTATTCTAATTTTCCAAAATGCTGAATTTTGTTTTTACATTATCTGTAAGCCATAATCATCAAAATTAGTTTAGTTTATTTATTCATTCATTTCATTATAAAATACACAACAATAAACATATAAAAAAGAAAAAAAAACCCACATATATAAAATGAAAGGCAGCAGATGAAAAAAAAAATCTTATTTTATCTGCCCCTTATTTTTCTAAAAAACAATTCTTACAACCAATTTCTTTAATTTCCAAAACAAATGAACAGCTCTTTTTACCTCCATTATAACATACAATTTCTAAGTTAAACTCAGTTAGATATAGGATTTTAACAATTTATACTTAATCGTTCTTTTAAATACGACCACTGATTTAGCCTCTTTAACATCAATCTCCAATTCATTCCACAACCCATTTCTTTGAACTATGGCCGATCTTCCCCTCAAACTAGTTCTATATTGTGGCTTTACAAATATATCTTTCCCCTTTAGATAGTAACAACTTGTTCTTTTGACAAAATACCTCTGAATATTTGAAGGTAGTTCATCATTCTGTGCTCTATACATAACTAACAAAATATTATAATCAACTAAATCGTAGAACTTCAACAATTCAACAATTACAACAAATAAAGGCTTGAAAAATTTTGTGTTTCACTCTTTGAAATGATTGGCAAAAAAATTAGAACTTTTTACAATATTCAGATATCTTTAGATGTGCCTGTATAATCAAGAAATAATAAAAAAAATGCTTGTTTTAGAAAAACTGTGTTTCTGTGTGGACGAGCCTTACATTGTGCATAGTTGCATTCAAATGCAAAAGAGTGCACATTTCTCACACCTGCTGAACATAATGAGTAGGTATACAGTTAGTACTATTTGCTTTATAAATACAACATGGAAAGGAAGCAAAGAAAAAGAAGAGTAGTAAGAGAAGAGAGCTGCACTTTTTTGGAGGACTGGATGCTGAGTGTTTTGTAGCAACAGAGAGCTGCAGCCACTGTGTTGTATTGGGACAGACTGTGCAAAAGATAGCAAACAATGTTTATTTCTATACATTTTGGATTGTGGAGCATGACTCCTGTGCAATAAAAGTCCCAGAGTGTCGCCCCATGCCTAAATTTAAAGTTCATTTGTGAATGGTTTATTGCAGGCTTGCTCCCGAGTCTCTCAACGACTCAAAGTTCTCCCACAAAACCGACGTCTGGAGTTTTGGGATCCTTCTTTATGAGCTCTTCTCCTACTGTGACAAGAACTACAGTCCCAAAAAAGTACGGACGTCAGCCACTGTCACATACAATTATGAAGATTATTTACATTGTGTTTTAAAATATTGAATACTAATAAATATTGTCCCGTTTAGATCATTTTGCAGAAGCTTGAACAAAACTTGCAAGGTATACCCATCTCAATGCGCCTCGCTCAGATTCTGTCCAGCAGCTGGCGGTTGCCGGCTCCTCCAAACTGCCCACCTAAGGTACTGTATGTGCACTTTAATACCTTAAAGTCTTTCATCCAACATACAAAAAGTTTATTTTTGAAACTAACATGACATTTGTCATTTCCAAAGGGAAAAAAGGGCTGATTACTATTTTTGTGGGATTTTTTTGTCTTCTTGATCTGAATTTTTTTCCCACATTGACCCCAGGTGTACGGTCTGATGAAAAAATGCTGGGAGTACGAGTTTTATGAGCGACCGGATTTCCCTACCCTGACAGATCAGATTGAAACCATCATGCAGGATGAAAGAGAGAACTCAAAAGGCTGAGAAGGAACCTTGATGCTGCTTGTTGTTCGTGGACAACCGTCAGGATAAAATGATACATTTACTGTGTGTAGTCAGAATTGGATTTTGAAGTCGAAGCTGTGTTTGCAAAGGTTTTTATATATTATCTGAGACGATCTAGCAGCTTCTGCTCGCTTTCAAATTGTGTCCTAAAAACAAATATGGAACTTTTTTTTAAACCAGTTTTTCTGGATCTGTCCTGCCGCATCCTCATCAAGTTGGCATTAAATTTGATTAAATGCTGAAATGGTTAATCAAGAGCTGCACTTTAGCAATTTTGTTGTTATGTCTATGCGCTTATTTCCTTTACCTACTTTTCCTTTCTGGGTAGCGAAGCTGCCAATAACCAAACGTTTCCTCAGACGTAAACAGCATTTGGGCTTTGCATAAAAAATGCACATTTGAATGTGTTGTAAAAAGAAGACAATTTCTGGCTTCCAGTTACATTCACTGCTCCTAGGTTTGTATTTAATTATATTAGAAAAGGAGATTATCATGAGCAGTAATAAAAAAACTTATTTTGACATTATGCACTCTTAAATGTAAATCAGAAAAGAAAAAAAAGGAGACAAGGAAACAGTTTCAGATCTTTGGCTGCAGCTGAAATGACTGTGACATGTAGATTTTATTTCAATGTTATGGTAATACAATGCAAAATGTACCATAAATCTTTACATGCCTTCGTTGATGTTAACATTTGATCAGATTTTCATATGAAATGTTTATTTTTTGCTTCATTTACATTTCATGTCTTTTTGTTTTGTGCTTAATAAACTTTTACAAACAATAAAGAGCCTTTGAATTGTTTCTAGCCTTCACATGTTTAGTAGTTGTTAGCTTCTAAAATATGATTATCTTATGATGAATAATGGCAGAGCTGTAGCCATTTAGGTCAAACTTTGGATATTTTGCACAATCTTGTGTGATGTTGCAAGATAAGGAAAGAAAAAGTAAAAAATAAAGAAAGAAATGAAGGTAGACCTCACTGAGAGAAATAAAACTGTTCACAAATTGTAGTATGGTGTGACCCTGCAAAAGCATCTTTATTAAAACAAATTCATATGCAAATTCAAAACATGCCTCATAGATTTCCCTTAAATAAACTCACTTACAAAAGGCCAAAATTAAAACCTTTTTCAAACTAAGGGCCGATTTGAGAAACGACATTAACTCAAATCAAAAACATCTTTTCTTTGTCACAGGTTCCTCAACAAGCGTTTGACTGGTCTCATTTGATGTTTCTGTTGTGCTTTTGACATCATAGTCAAAAATTATTGAAAAAATTCAAGCGATAGAAGTATTTTACGTTACAAATATCATCTTGGGGGCCATATAAGATGTCAACGAGGGCCACATTTGGCCCCCAGGCCTTAAGTTTGACACATGTAGATACAGGAAGGCTGTTGCAGTTTGATAAAGATAAACTTCCTGTTTTTTATTTTATTATTATTATTATTATTTTGCCGTTGGATATTGCAATGAAGCCTCCATTCTTTGTTTAATTTGTTGCAGAACAAACTCCCACTTGATAATTTTTTTTTAAACCACCAAGGTTGAATTACCATTAGACAAGTATGTAAAGGATTGAACGCAGGATGAAGACAAACTCAAGGAGCTCAAAAATATAAATGTGTTTTTACAAAAATGAAGAAAAAATAAAACTGTGGTAGCAAACTTACATAACGCAACACTTTATCACAAGGAACAAAAGGTGAAGTGAGATATCAGATTGTGGCCCGAAGTCAAAAACACATCGCTGTCATGAAAAAGAAATGTGTACCAGATATTTAGGGCTGCGCTGATCAGGAGACACCTGAGCCACTGACCTGAAACAGGTGGGGGTGAGCATGACTGGCTGAGCACAGCAGCTGAACTGTGGGAGAGTGAATGATGGCGCAAGGAAATAATAAAAATACAAGTGAATAAACCGGGCTACAGTATTCAACAAAACTGCTGTCTATGTAAATAAACCAACTTTTACACTGATCTGTTTCCTTTTAAATTTGTTTATTTTGTCAGAACTCCACCCCCCAAAAATATATATATTATATATTTTTTAATGAAGTGGGCTGGATTGAAGTCACCCGTGGTCCACCAGTTGAATAGCCCTGGAATAAACTAAGATTGCAAAATAAAATAAAACTAACCATAGAACACAAAAGAACAATTAAACCAACAAACAGCACAAATCTTGACAAGACAGTTAGTTTTACTATATTGTATAATTCATTCTTTTATCCCATAATTTTCGCCATGTATACATTTTAATGTTTCGTTTAAATAACTTTGTATGTCTGTGTTGGCCTGTTGTGACCTTTGCAAGTAAAACTCGGTTAAATAATTTTCTCCTGTCGTCATGCGGCTTCTTTTAGTAATTTAAATGAATAGAGGATATTTTTTTTATCCAACAGTTTATGTATAGAAGGTTTAAAGAATTAAGTTTTTGAATTGCTGGGTTATTTAAGCTTAATGTGTTTATTTTTAATACCAAGAACTTCTGGTTTGACGCCAAAATACCAGGTTTGACGTTTTTCCATCATCAATCTCCTCCCCATGCAATTTTCCCCCCATAGTTTAAACCTATAACAATAGTGATAAAGCAAAACTTCTTGTGTGACTACTGATTCATTCTGTGAAAAATGCTGTTACGTCACATCTAGCAAGGAAACATTACAGGCTACCCGGGAAAAACAGGTTTCTGAGTTTTTCCGTAAACCCTGGCAAAGGAGTTTACACAAGACGATTCGAGCACATACCAGAGTTTTAACCTGCGTTGGATCTTAAAGCTGCAACATAAATGAAAAAAAAAAACAGTGTCACTACTTAAAGCACACCTTTTTTAGTTTTATTAATAATTTACTTTCAGAGAGCTCCGCTGGAAGCACAACGTCATACAATACAGACCCTGTTTTGAAACAGGCAGTGAAGTGAAACAATGGAGTCAGCGTAACAGGAGATGACCACATGTACAGTTTAAGACATCTGAGCATGCAGACCTCCAAAGCATGAATGGAAAACAAACCTGGTCTGAAGGTAAAAACCTGAAATGGGTTAGAAACAAAGACATTGTTCCTAAAGAAGGAACTCTTGTATTTTTTGTGTATGTCTGATTTTCTATTTTTTAGTGGTTGTCAGTTTTTCAACTTTAAATATATGTATGTAGCGCCACTACACTACATTAATTTGTGTTACATACGATTATGTGAGACCCATCTTCTCTTTATATACTTTGTATATAGAGTTGCATTCAGACCTAAAAAAAATCCGACCCAACCCCAGCCCATAGCCATTTTGTCTGAGCCCTACCAGATCAAATTAATTGTAATTACAGGCCCAAACCTGAATTTCTTTTTTTTTATAATTACGCTTTTACTGCTTTTGTAAGCAATTCAGTTTGATTTGATAGTTTTAAAATGTATTTCAAAGAAAAGAAAGATTTCTTGTCTCACCAAATGGATATTAACATACAAAATGAATGGCCTAAAAAAATCAACTCTAAAGATAGGCTATACAGATGAACAAAAATATTTTTAGAGCAAAATTCTTTGGAAAAATTTAGAACAAGGCTGCTGGTTTAATTGAACGCGCTGCTCGCTTCGGCTTTTGTGCTACAGATGTTATGTTCTGTCTGGAACAGGTCCCTCTGAGTCCCCGTGGCTCATTGAGGCTGGCCTGTACAAACAAAGGTTGAATGAATTGAATGGGAAAAAAATGCCGCAACTTTCTTCACCGCAGATGACAGCAGGGTGTGGAGCATGACGCGCGCGCGGCCGATGATCCGGTTGTCCATCTGAAGCTTAACGCAACTTTTTTTTTTTTTTTAACCTCTTTCAACCGTCGGTCGGACCTGAGCGTGCACCTGATCTGACACACATCAGCAGGTTTCACTGTTAGCTTTGTAGAGCAAGTTCTTCCATTTTTAGCTTTTCTTTAATATTTCCTGCTCCATAATGTCACTTGTTGTGGGTCAATTGCAAATCCTAAGATGTGTGATAAGTGCAAAGGGTGGGTGGGGCCACATGTGCAATTAAAACTGCATCAAATGCCCGAGCCCAACCCGGCCTGCCCATCAAGCACATAAACTGGACCTGATCCAGCCCAAATTTTATGTCAGGGCAGGCTTGAGCCAAAAACCACAGCTCTATTTATATAGATTCTGTTTTTGTACCATTTACTGTACATGTTATGAGGTTTAGAAAGACAGGACTTTATTAACCCTCAGGATGTAGAACAAGATGATACATACAAAAGAACTACTGGTATTTTAAAGTGAAACAAACAAACAAACAAACAAAAAACATTAAAGCTGATGACAACTCAAGTATGGCAAAAGACAACAATGAAAACATTTTAATGACTCAGAAATGTCTGTGGTTCTGCAGGTGGAGTTTCAGCATTGATCCATTCTCTTGATAGGATTATTTTTACTTTTGTTTGTCTTGGATGCACAATAATTCCCAGGTTGAATGGGTTTGTATGCATTCACACACCCCTTCGCCTTACGCAACAGATCATATGTCACCACATGCAAAATTTTTTTTTCTTCCCTTTTCTATGGCTTGGCAATTGATTTATTCTATTGAAATGAGTCCAAAGTATGTGAAAGTGATTGCTGAGGCGTTAGAGAGAAAAATGGAATTAAAAATTAAACTTCAGAACAGTTTCTTTGCAAAGTTTTCCATCATGTTATTCAACAACTGTCTGAATGAGATCTTAATCACAGGGAGTTCCTGTTAATTATTAACCTATTTTCTTAGTTGTGACCTTGCCTCCATCAAATTGACGTGTCATTTTTATTTTTTAAAAATATTACTAAACTAACAACAAAACCCAAGTCAGACAACATTATCTGTTCCAGTGGAAAGTTCATTATAAGCCCTACCACTTACAGTGGAACATTCATCTCTAACATAGTATGTTATCAAAACGAACAAAAACCACCATCAGGCTGCAGCCAAACCAGAAATTCAACTTGGAGGCTGCCGCCTGGTTGACATATTTTAAATTCCTTAAAGGAAGAACAAAGAAGTTATCATGTCTGAAACATTTAGTTCGTACTTGCCTTTAAGTCAAGCTTTAATGACAATACATAGTTTTCTTGTATCTCAACAGGAAGTGGAACTGCCACTTTTCCACCATTATAGGTGAGCGCTAAAAAACGACAATAAAGATGGTTTCCAGATAAACCAAAACAATGTGTATTACACTTGACCAATGTGCAAGAGAAAGATGCAGGTATATCCAGAAAAGCGCTGCTGTCGAGATTGGCCCGTATGAGGTAGAGAAAGAATGTCAGATGATGCAGACAAGTTGCCTACTTCTTATTTAGGAGGAGTCTTACTCCTCACCCATTCACCACTCATACTCAAGGATAGATTTTTTTTGGGTCAACAACAGAATTCTCCCTTGTCAGTAAATCACTACAGTATATCACAGCACTGTGATCTCCCATCATTGCCCTGTTCGGTTGGACATTATTTTCCCAGACGATATTGCATCTCATCGTCTATCGTGGCTGGACCCACTATTATTACTTCTAACCTACAAAGCTCTCAACAACCTAGCTCCATCTTATATTTGAGATCTCGTTGTTCCATATTTTCCTAACAGAGCACTTCGCTCTCAGACTGCAGGTTTACTTGCGGTTCCTAGAGTTTCCAAAAGCAGA
>JARVGS010000979.1:7152598-7163440 GCA_031762315.1 Hypsolebias antenori | reverse complement strand
GGTACATGGTCAAACCGAGACACACACTTAAAGGCTGCACGCTCCCTCAGTGGTTGATCAGTGTTGGGCACAACACCTGTAGGTCGACGATGTTGCCCAGCGGCCCGGGTCACTGTTCTAAAAGTCTCAGGCTTGTCGCTTTCTGCCTGGTCCTCCTGGGCTCCTCTTTTCTCCTCCACTCCTCTTCACCTAACATGGCATCCACCTGCATGGACCGCGCCGCCTCCTCCTCTCCCTCAGGAGGTGGAGGAGCCGGCGAACATCCTTCTGTGGGTTCAGCTCCTCTGGCAGCTGGTTTAAAAAGATTTTGCCAACTTGGCTCCAGTAATTCTTCAAGCTTGTTCTGACGCATTCTTTTTCACGAGCACCGCTCTCAAACGGGGGAGAGGACGCCCCCACCCCCCCCCCCCCAGAAACCATCTTTTCACCAGCAAACTGGTTGGTCCACTGCAAGAGTGCAAGAGTGTACTGCTTGGTGGGGAAAACAGTTTGTATGCAACTCCTCAGATTGATGAAGCCCTTTGATGGAGGGCGAAACGTCTCAACAAAAAAAGGGAACTGTCCAGATGACCTGACTGAGCATCGAAGGACCATTCAAACGTTTTCCTCTGACATGTTAGCAGCTGCCTGTCAATCATCGCAGACAAGCCCTAAAACTAGCCATATGCATTCTGATTGGTCAGCTCTTGGACAATGGACAGTGAGACAGGAGGGTTTTAATTTGAATCAATCAGCAGAAACAAACATGCACCTGTGCACTCTGGACTTAAACCCAGGTAAACCCGTGCATTTAGGCACAGAGTGCACACACAAAGCCTCATGCACACACACAGAAACAACAGATAAATGAGTCTGCAGCTGCAGTCTGTCCTTCCTGCCCTGGGCTTGTTTAAAATGCTCACAGATCTGTGTCCAGCTGTTTTTCCATGCTGCCAACAGCTGGGTCTGTGGGAGGAAGTCGTTGCTGCCAACATACGATGATGGAGAATACAACTAATTATTTTAATAAAAATAACACAATCTGGCACCAGACTGGGGGAACGAATCCTAAAAATAAAATAAGCGGAAATAAAAACAATAATAATTAGCATTTTAAATAAAACTGTAATATTTAGTCAAAAATCCAGCTGGAGAAACAGTGAGTCTTTAAGTAAACGCTTCTTTATTATTTTACGCTGATTTTTTTTCCTTTATAGAGGATGCATTTTTTTAATCTTTCCATGCCATCACAACAAACAGCTTACACATTTAAATTCTTGAAAAAGCCAGATAAGTAGGAATCACTGTCACAACATCAGTTTTCTTTATTTAGTGAAGAACAATTCAAAGTCTCAGCTGGTGTGGCATTAACTCAAGCATCCAGCTGTTTCGTTTGCTGTACAAATCATTATTGTATGTATATAACATTAATTTTTGTCAGCTTCTACAGAGGTTGTCTTCTCGTTTGACGTGGGAAACGGACCTCGAGAAGTGAAAGTTGAAACAAGCGTCCCGCTGAACGACAACCGGTGGCACGGTGTGCGAGCTGAGCGAAACGTGAAGGAGGCGTCGCTGCGTGTGGATGAATTCCCCGCCACCACGCAGGAAGCTCCTGCTGATGGACTAATTCATCTACAGCTCAACAGTCAGTTATTTATAGGTAAGAATTAAACATCTGAATGTTTTTAAATGCCCTGACAGCCTGAAGGCAACTCAAAGCATCAGTAGGTTGAACAATGTGTAATATGTTTAGGTTATTAAAGTAAAACATGTTGTATTAATAAAATCTACCCACTGGAATATTTGTCCATTCTTTGAGCTCTTTCAATTTGGAAGAGCTGGCGCAAAATAAAGATTTAGTTAAGTTCCTGATTGGAGGGCAACTAACAAAAAATTTGAAGATTATTTTTACATTTTCTATCAACCGTAATAATTCCTATAGCTTCCAGACCGGCTCCCACTAATGAAACCAACAGAACCCCTTTAACAATTTTTAAAAACATTTTCTTTTCAGAGCTGCAGAGAACGAAGCAACATTTTAACCACAATTATCTTGATGAGATTTGTTTATTCAAAATACTTGACTGGATGCCACATTGAATTTTTCAATTTTTTCTATTAACATATAATATAAGGCTGGTGTTCGTTTTTATTTGCAAATGTAAAACACGTCCCAACTGTGTTTTTAAGTTTCTTCCGCTAATTCCATCCATTGTCTTCGTCATTTTTGGGTTGCTGGGGTCACTGGTGCCCATTACCATCAGTCACTGTAAGAGAGGTGGGGGACACCCTGGACAGGTCTCCAGTCCATCACAGGGACACATAGACAAAAAAAAGACAACCATTCACTCTCTCGTCCACACGAACAATTTAGAGTCACCACTCAGCCTAACATGCATGTTTTTGATCTGTGGGAGGAAACCGGAGTACACGGAGAAAACCCACTCAGAGAACATACAAACAAAGGTCCCAGGCCGGGATTCTATCTGGTGAACTTCTCGCTGAGCGGTGGCAGTTCCACCTTCCACCAATTCTTTTTAATTAATCAGTAATTATTAATAAATTGTTTTACTTTTTTTGTTTTTGTCTTGCATTTTCAGGATTTGTCAGTTAATTGCTACAAATACATATATTTAAAATACAGTCTCTTGCTATTTCGTGGTTCGTTTTTATCAGATTCGCCATATTTTCAAAGTAAGATTGCACTTGACACAATTGGCTGATTGATGGAAGAGCCATGGATTGTTTATTTAAAATAAATTATTTTAAATGATTTTGCTCCATGTGTGCAGCCCACAAGTGCAGGGGGAAGCTCCCTCCTGCAGCTGCTCAGCTGACCTTCTCTACCACGCACACATTTCTCCTGCTGCAGCATCTTTGTGAAGGGTTAACCCTTTGCTGCCCAGATGCACCCATCGACTTTTGTCTTCTAGCTTAAAATTCAAAGTATGTCACATCGTAAAATCACGACAATCACTAAATATAAACGTGTTAAGTTATTTTTAAATATTTTAGAACTTTTCTGTTCAGTTGTTGACGTGTCATTGATCAAGAAGTACATTTCTGCTCTGTGCTGCAGAGCTGTGTGAAGGGTTAACCCTTTGATGCCCTGCTGCGCGTCTCTTCTCTACAATTTAAATTTAAATACAGTAACATTTTAAATAAACAATTCATGCTGAAGAAATTGTTTATTTAAAATATAACAGTATTTAAATGGTTTTAAGGAGGGAGACTGGGAGTAGCAAGTGCTTGAGTGTGATTGCAGCCTGGCACGTCGTGACAACGTTTACTGAACTTGAACTTGGATACTGTTTCCCTACTTTGCGGTTTTCACTTGTCGCGGTGGGGAAGGGTACGGTAACCTCACAATAAACGAAGAACTACTGTACAGGGTGTCAAACACATTTTCCACAGCTTCAGTGTCATGACTTAAAAACAGTTTGCTCAGTTCTTTTGTAACAATGAGGTTAATATAAATTTATTAATGGGTCTCAAAACATATGTGCTTGTTTAGTTATGATACTTGTGTTGAGTAATGTCAGCATCATTTAGTGACTCAGTGATGCAGTTTGGACATGACAAACTGTTGTTTGTTTGTTTTTGTTTCTCAAGAAAAAATAGTTACGCCCACATTAATACAGAACGATAAAGTTAAACCTTTTAAGGCTCTTTCACATGTAGTTCTAATATAACAATAGCTGCACAATAAATGATTTAAAAAAAGTGACAAAGCCAACGCAGCAACAAAATCTCAAGCAAGATGAATCTTTTATTTTAAGAAGCTATTGTCCAAAATAGAAGCATATTTAAAATTAAATAATTGAAGCTTTCTAAAACTCTCACCAATTTCGCATTAATCTGTCCTGACATCATCTGAGATTTCTCACTTGTCAGGGTTTATCCCTGCAAATTGTATTTGTTTTCTGGTGTGCCCACATTTTGAATAAAACAATGAATAATGATGAGACTGAAAATATGTTTGACTGACTGACTGGAAGCGTTAAGCTGATAATCTTCACATGAACGCAAAACAGAACTATTTAATATTCATTCCTCTGGTATGAGCAGGACTGTCCAACTGGTGTTTACTATAGCAACACATGGTTGTTTGAATGACAATTTTTTATTTATTTATTTATTTATTTTTATATATTAAAAACTTGATTCCAAGAAAACATCACTTTCATAAAAATATTTTCCTGGAAAATTAATTATTAGATTTGTAGCATTTATTCAGTAAAATTACAACTTGCTTTGCTGCAAAGACATTTATCCTGCAAGAAACAGTTTGTCACACTTTTATTTAAGACTGAAGTTTTAACTTGAGTAAATCGTGGTTTGTTCCAGTGATTTGTGAAATTGCTTCAGGTGAATTTCTAACAGCAAGTCATTCTGGTTCAACATGATTTGTACCCCCTGGGAAGAAATTAATTTCATGCACGCACTGTAGCACACATTCTTGTATGGGCTGTAAATTACCTGCTTATTATTTGCTGTTGCGCATGCACCTATATGAACAGCTTATTCTATACTCTGCAAAGTAAAATCTATTTACATACTGTTGGTTGAACCAGTCCATGCATGTGTGTTGTGCACGTGTTATGTACTGCAACTCTGGGATAATGAAGAGAAATGTTGGACCTAAATTGACAGCAGCAGCAAAGAAGCTCATGTGCTAGCAACTGTTAAAGGGCAACACCTCGCTAATAAAGACACAACCCTGAACTCAGCTGTGAAAGATGTGAGTCTAATTAAGAGTTTTCACCAGCAGCTCTACCTCTGGAAAACAATCACAATGATCAAACCTTAAAACACAGTTGGATGTGTGTGGATTATAATAGGATATTAATCTGTAAAGTTTTTGGAAAGCACAATGAACTATTGGTTTGTATCACTTAAAAAAATAAGATTTGGTTTCTCCAATGCAAAATGTAGCGATTGCACAATACAATAAATCTTGTCTTTTGTGACATTTTTAGAGGCACCTTCCATTTTCACCTGCATTACACCTCATCCTGCTGTCCGTACATGAGCCCAAATACCAAATCCCTTGCTTTTCAGGTATTGTTGCGCTTGTTAGGAGAGGGGCTGTAATTGGTTTGTGCTTTCACACCATGTAGTGGAAAAGTAGAAAAAAAAAAAAGTGCAGCATTTTTTTCCTTAAATTATTCTGACTCTGTCGCTTGTATCTGTAATTTAGTTGTCATTTAGTTTGGAGGATTTTTTTTTTTTTCACCCTAAGCATAGTTTGATTTCTCGCTGACAGTGACAATCTAGTTTTACAATGAAATTCTCTGTCATACTTTTTTTTAATTGTAATTTTAGCCCATTTTTTTATTAATTAGTTTAGTGTTTTGAACTACTGCCTAAATAAATGAACTAATAATTGAATATGTGAACTGATAACGAGTTGAATGTTGCATGGATAAAAATGGAAAGGCCACAAAGATTAGTGACATGTAAAGAAGAACTCTGGCTGAACATTTAATCTTTGTTCCAGTTTCAAACTGTAAGAGTAATACCCAACTCCTGTCTGCAAAATAAATACATTTGATGCATAGACTTTTTTTAAACAACCTGTCAGCTTGCACTCAGGGCACATGTGAATTTGCCAGGCTGCTATATTTTAATGGTAATCGTCATGTGAAAGAGAGAAAGTTTCTTCTCACCTGTCACTGCAAAAATCAGACTCCAGATGTGGCCCATCAGCCAAGCAGTCAGCTAATCAGCAGCCATACTGAATATTGTCTTTTCATTGTCTGTACCCTACGGAGCAGGCATGGTTATGTTGAGCTGCTTTTACAATATGAAGATGCTCATATTTTATTGTAGGAAAACAGATAAATGTTAACATTTTTAGTTATTCAGAGACAATATGAGAGTAGGACTGTCAGTGTGTATTTTGGGTGCATCATTTTAATGAACTGACTCTCCCTCTTTTCCAGTCTGTCTACAAACACTGTTAGGATGGGTTCAGTTGGCATTTGTCAAATGTAGCAGCACTGAGTGTCATAGAGACAGACTAATGCATCTTCCTGTTTTTATCTTGGCAGGAGGCACTGCTTCAAGGCAGAAGGGCTTTTTGGGTTGCATCCGCTCCTTGCAGCTGAACGGGGTCACTCTGGACCTGGAGGAGAGGGCGAAGATAACGCCTGGAGTCCGACCTGGTTGCCCGGGTCATTGTAGCAGCTATGGCAAGCTCTGCCAAAACCATGGGATTTGTGTGGAAAAAACTAACGGGTTCTCCTGTGACTGCAGCCAGTCTGCCTTTACTGGGGTCTTCTGTCATACAGGTACAGACTTTGACACGTTCTGCCAGTAAACTGAGATAAATATGTTTCACTGACAAACATTAACATAATTATCAATCATAAACGGCTTTTTAAAACCAGCTCACTGGAGATTTTAAAAAAATATTTGAATTGAAAATTAGAATATTTCACCTCTTCACATGTTTGTCTTAGAAATTCCCAGATTGAACACTTTGCAGACTGTGATTTATCAGTTAATAATCTGTCAGTCAAACTGCAGCTTTGGAAGCCTTGGGGAAAACATGGTTTATTATCATCTTAAGCTTGAAAGCAAATCTTTTTAAGAAAGTCTACATTGGCCTCCTTGATGTTTTAGTCCCCACAGATGCCTTGACTATTAAACTCTCTCACACGTAAGAAATTATTAACTAAATCAGCATGAAATTCAATAATGCTTTGTGTCTAATGGCGGCAGGATGTGTGATCCTGCTGCAGAATGTCATCAGTGGGAGGAAAGGATGACAATGTAAAATAGTTATAACCATTTTATTAAAACCCTTGCATAAAATATATATAGCATTTAGAAAATTAAAAGTATAAAGAACAGCAATATTTAATAAGATCCATAACTTATATTTAAACATTCAAAAGAACTGGTATGAACTCAGTTTGAAGTCCATATCTGTGAAGTATCTTCCACCTGCTTTCTTCATCTTATTACACCAGCCTGGTTTATTTATCAAAAGTTGCTTTTCTTCCCTTATATCAGCTTAATGTGTCTTTATGTGAACAGTAGTCTATGTTACTGTATTTTATCACATTGTATTTTGATGGCTGCAGTTGTGCATGCTACTCAGTCTATATAAAATATTTGTTTGCCAGTTTCATGTAATTACAGGAAATGACAACTTCTTAGAGGAAAAACATCCAGATCACAATCCTTATCAAAATTGCAATGCAACTTTGGATGTTGTGCACTTTGATTTACCCATTTTTTTCCCCAGTCAAATGTTTTTAAAGCTAATATTGTGACAAAAAATAAAAATGAAAAAATCATGATTTTGTCACTGGCCATTTAAAGACAAGAAAACCTTGAAACTGCAGAACTCATGCCTGCAAAATTTAGGTATTCAGAATTATCTCAAAATTTTAGTTAGAATGGCAGTGATTAGAATGAGAATAATTAAAATGATAAAATGTTAACAAAGTGTAAACTAAAAATATACTAGGTAATTAAACTCATCTGTTTATATTATTATTTATTTTAATTTACAGTATGGATATACAGTGGAATCATGAGAATATTTCAGTGGTGTGAGGAAAAACCTCACAAGCTGCTGCAAATTACAGTATATGAAAAAAAAAAAAAAACCTCCAGGATTTTGGTATTGAAAATGCCGTGCAAACGTTTCAAATCGTGTATTCATGTGATGTATGTTCATGCACTGGGATGAACAAATGCAAATGCGAGCCTTTGTGGATCTCAATCATCACAGTTTGTGAACACATTTTTGCAGGATTCCAGTCAGCTCCATAACTCAGATTTTTTTTTTCCCTCCTTCAGAATTTTCTGCCAGCTTTGAGTCTACAACATCCATCACCTATATCGCCAAGGACCCACATGAGCAGCGCAGAAACAGCAGCACCATGCCCTCATCCATTGACTCTGGTATCACACTGAGAGAAGAAAACATCTCCTTGAGCTTCAGGACCAGTCAAAGTCCCGCTCTGCTGCTCTACGTCAACTCTTTCCACAGAGAGTACCTGATCCTGCTCATCAATAAACACGGTAAAAGTTTTTTGTTTGACACGATTTCTCTCGTCTCCACACAAACAAAGCTCTGTCAGCATCAACAGAACCCCTACTACAGATGTTTTTTTATTCCCTTCTTATACAGATGTATTTCCAGTATCTCTGCATTGTTTGTGTTTATAAAGATAACTGAAATAATTTATATATGGATTTTTGATTCATAAAGGTGAGCTGGAAATAAGGTACAAGTTGCACAGCAGCAGAGATGTCGAGGTGATGAGCAGCGGAGTCATGAACTTAGCTGATGGGCGTCTCCATGCGGTGACAGTCAGGCGGCACGCAGACGCTGTGTTTGTGCAGGTAAACACACACACACACACACACAACACTCTGTTCTGTCACACAGGTCACAGTTAACCACTGTCTGAAGTGATACCAAATGAAAAGGAAAAACTAAAAGATTAATCTTCTCCTATTTATTCACATTAAGCTCCAAATAATGCACGGGACTGTGATAAATTACTGCTTACTTTACTTGAACACATTTTTTTAAAAAGCCTGCAAACATTATGCATTGGAACTATTGTGGAATGATGTTTACACTAGCTGCACATGCACAGACTGATCATATATTTATGGTTTTTATACAAATGTATTCCTCTGGCTGCAAATGAAGATGCGTAAGCCCATCTATAGTCATATCATAACATAATACAATCTGAAGATATGAAGTGAAAATTAAAGTGGCTATTTAAGCCATTCCTCAGCAAAGAATCTATAAAAGTATTCAGATGTCATCTTCATATTCTGACTGACAGCTGTCTAAAGCCCAGGTTGCCATGCTATAGAAAACAAATGACATGCTCAAAGTTTCAGCAAATGATCTGAACATAAGAGATCATCGACTATAGTCGTCAAATTGTATTTCTGAAAAGCTTCCTATTTAAAAACAGGTCATTATTTCATTCATTTCAGTTTTAGTTTAAAAAGAATTGTTTTTCAGATTGACCAGAATGCCAGAGAGGACTTTAACGTGACGTCTGACGTGGAATTCAACAGCATCAAATCAGTTATTCTTGGCACAGTGCCAGGTAGGTGAATCTCTCATTGAGCAGATTACAGTGATGTGTGACAAAACACTGTTCTGGGGACTTTTCTGCTCATGGTGGTGGGTGGATCCGATGGAAACATGACATCGGTGACATACATAGTCAAATGTTTGGTATATTTTTGTATCTACTTAAAAAAAAAATGTTAACCTAAAAAAATGGAGTTGCCCACTTAAGTTGCTGTTCTGTGGATTAGGATGCATTTTAAAGCCAAAAAAGTCGATTACAGTAGTTTTTTTTTTTTTAAACTAATGCAAAAGTTTATAAAATACAGTTACTATATTCTGCAGTTTGATGAAGCAGTAAATGATTGAGACTAGAAACCTTTTTCTTTAAATGATTCAGTCTTTTTCTGAGTGGAGCCTCAGACAGCTGTAATGATAATAAATTCAGAAAAGGTCCTTTACTTTCTATGCTAATAAGGAGAAACTGAGAAGGAAAAAGTGTTTTGAAGACTGGCATCAACGATGTGCTGTTCAGAATTACAACCAATAAATCTCAGCCACTGTGGATGGTGGGGGTCAAAGTAAACCAGGGAGTCAAATGGTGCAGTTTAGTTTCTTCTTGCATGACAGAATCCACTTTCGGCATCAGATCTGATGCAGTATAAGTTTAATGTCATTTATCTTGAAGATAAAAGGCTTTGAAACAGTCTGGATGAGTCTTCACTTCTATAAATCTTTTTTTTTGTGTGCTCAAACTTTATTTAAATGATCACAGAACATCAAGGTTTACAGAGCTTCCAGGCGAATTAAGATAAAGTGGCCTGTCAAGGCCAATCAGGGACCAAATTCGGATAAACATGATTGTTTTGGGGACAAGCAGAACTTTACTGATTATGTCTACCTTGAGTCTGTCGGTCTTCTCGGTTCCGAAACGTCCAAATTAAATGGCCACACCACTGGACCATGCTGAGAGTAATCCTCGAGCTCTGATCCATCCTGCCAAAAGCATTTGAGTCTGGGTGCTCGAGGCACGAACCAAGCCATCATATAAGGCAGACAGCCTGACCAGGGCCAAATTTTCTGCCGACAACTTCCTTGTTTGTTGATAGCCCAGGAAACAGTAGAATAGAAAAAGCAGAAAACCAGTTATCATAAATCCAATTATAAATGCATCCTTAACATCCACAGTTGACAGGAGAGATAGACGCATCATCAAGTCTTCCAAGTCGATGAGAGATCCAGCTGCGTGCATGCCATCAGGGCAAATCGCCTGTCTTCTCTTCAAAGAAATGTTGTCAATTGTGTTGAGGGACCAACTGGCCAAATCCATAGCTGAATTCAGAAGATTTGTAGAATAGAGGCTCTAAAGCAGTTTCACAGACAGAACAGAGCAAAGTGGAGAGGGAAAGGAGGGGAAAGGCATCTGCCCTAGATGAGATGTGTTAAATGAAAGTGTTTTAATTTATTTTTAAATTGTATCATTTCAAATAAAAAGGGGGTATTGATACAGCCTAGTACTGGATACATAGTGATCACTGAGTATTTAACAGGTAAGTACCAGGCTGTAAGTGTGTGAAAGTCTTTGATTTAAATTATTTAGGCATTTTCTCTGTTTTTTTTTTTTTCTAAACTTGCAAGAATCTTTGTAAAATCAATGTAGATTTCCATGTTAAACAATTCTAAAGAGGAATTTAACAGTCTAAGGACAGTCTGCAGCTAAAGACCCAATATAAATTATACTGAAATAAGGTAAGTATATATATATATATATATATATATATATATAAACACACACAGGTGGTCAT